>JAJPUD010009171.1:38210-78307 GCA_023553655.1 Myrmecobius fasciatus | reverse complement strand
GGGGGGGGCCGCCTGGGGGTGCAGGGAAGCAGGGCTCGGAGCCGGTGGAAGGGGCCCCCCAAAGAGACACCTGGCCCGTTTCCCAAGGAAAAGGCGAGGGGACGGAGAGAGCCGGGGGCAGGCTTGCCATCTCAGGGGCATCGTGGGTAACAGGCATTGGCTTCGGTGCCTGGTGTCCGGCCCGGCCATTGATACTGACTGGCCACAGCAGGACACACACAAGTGCGCACCCGCAGTGCCCCATCGCCTCCCGCCATGGCCACAGATTCTTCCCTGGGACTCCTGGGCCGCGGCCGGCCTACAGCGAGGCTATTCCAAGGAGCCTGGGCATCCGGCCCGGCCTCAGGCGGGAGAGAGGCCCTCCTGGGCGGGCAGAGCAGGGGTTAGCTCCCTGCCCTTGGAGAGGATGCCCGTGTGAGGTCCTGGAGATGGAAGGCTGAGAGGAGAGCGAGGGGCCGGGCCTGGCACCCGCCGGGACAGACCATCTCAGAGGCAAGGCTTCTCGGTGGCACTCAAGGCCCAGGGGCCTTTAAGTTAGGGGGGAGGTCCCGGCCGGGCCCGAGGCCTTCCAAAGGGGCAGCCCGGTACCCGGGTCTCTGTGGCTTCATCAGGCCCTGACAGATTTGGGTGCCCTGGACTGGCTGGGGGGGCTCTGCATAAAGAAGGGGGGCCTCCCTCCCCCAGAGGAGCCATCCCCTCAGTTCTGAGCCTGACCCGGGGTCTGGCTGGGTTTGGAGGTCACAGCCCCCCCTTTTCTCCCACTTTGTGGCCCCCAAACACTTCCAGGTCTCTCCTGAGATTTTTCCGTTTTACTTGCAGCCCTTCCTGCCTCCTTTTGGAGGCTCCTGGGGCGCGGGGAGGGGGGAGGCGAGGGGCTCGCTCCCTCCGCGGGCCCGGGCTCCCAGCCCCACGAGTGGTGTCTTGCCCGACCCCATGACTCCCGTGTTTTTCCCGGCAGGGCCCCGGCCAGGAGGTTAAGTGAGGCTCTTCACAAAGGCCGCTCTTCCTCTGGAGCTGCTCCGGGAAAAGAGATTTCCTCCGGGCCGAGTGCGGCGCGCTGGCCAAGCCAAACAAACAAGGCCCTCGTTCAGCCGGCCATAGGAAGTCCTTAGCCGGGAGCCTGCTGGGAGCGGGCACCGGCGTTTATATAACCAAGAGCCGGAGACCCCGGAGGGGCAGCTCCCGAGGCCCAGGGAGGCCCGAATGAGGCGGCCCCCATCCCTGCGGTGCCAGGCCCCGTGCCAGCTCAGGGTGCCCCAGGATGGCAGTGCCCGTTTCTCTCTGGCACAAAGCACCCACCGCTCTGAGGAGGTGCCCACTGAGCAGGCAAACAGCTACTGCCCCATAGTGCAGCAGAGACACAGGCTGGCAGGGCCCTGGCCTGAGAGTGAGCGAACTGTCCCCCCCGGGCCTCCCCCGCCAGGCTGTCCCCGCCAGTCCCAGGTGGAGTCCCTGGTCCAAGTCTGGATGCGATTAGAGAGTATTTGGGGGGGGGCTGCCCCCAGGGTTTGGTCGGGAAACTAGGGGACGGTCAAAGCTCGGGCTGGCCTTTCGGGGTTGGGGGCCGGGAGCAGACATCTGGGACTCCTGAGGGGCCGCTGACGTGCGCGTTTCCTGCTGTTCCCGGCCGGGCCGCGGGCACCCGGCTTGTTTTCCAGCCGCCTTATTGAAAACAGCCGGCGCGGAGGCTGCGGGCAGGGCAGGGGCCCGGGCTCGGGAAATGCTGGGGGGGGGGACAGGGGGGCCGCTCCGTGTGCACGAGGCACACAAGGCCAGGCCCAAGCCCTCCACAAGGCCAGAGCCTGCCCGCGCCCTCCCGGCCAGCCCTCGCCAGCATGCTGGCTCTTTGGGGGCCCAGGAGCCTCCCCCCAAACCCACAGTCCTGCAGGAACAGCCTCGGGGTTCGTGAGGGGGAGTGGGGGCTGGAGAACTGCTGGTGGGAGTGGGAAAGGGGGAGGCTTGTTTGCACTGCGATCCCAGGGGCAACGGGGAGCCACGGCCGGACCAGCATCCTTTCAATCTGGGGGCGGCGGGGACAAGAGGGGGAGTCTTACAAGGGATTGGGGGGTGGGGTTTACAAGTGGTCTAGGGGGGTAGAATTCTGGACCCCAGCTGGCCACAGACAGGCCCAGCCCCTTGCTTTGGGGGTGCCCTCGTCCCCTCCCCACCCCTGGCCAGCAGCTCTGATGTTGTCCTGGCTCCCATTCCCCAGCTGGACTGTCAGGGATGGGAGGAAGGGGGCTGGGCTGGTGCCCCGGGTGGGCCCCTTTCGGTGCCAGGTGGCAGCAGGCTGGCGAAAGCACAGGCAGAAGGGGGGGGTGAAGGCCTGGGGGCTCCAGCCTGGACTCAGTGCAGCTACCCAGTCAAAAAGGGGGGCAGGGGCCTGGAGCCCCAAGGTGGCGGTGGCCAGGCAGGGAAGGGGTCAGGGGGCTAATGCAGATGCTCATTGCCATTCCCTTCCCAGTCACGGAGGCGACATCCCTGGGAATCATCCCAGCCCTGGCTCTCCTGGCAAGGTGCCAAGGCGCCCCCACCCCCCGGGGCCCCTAAGGCGGGCAGGAACACGACAGACCCACGCCACCCGCTTTCGAGGCCCTGCTTTACTGGCATGGAAACCAAGCGACACAGGATGTTCTGGGCAGGCCGGCACGGAGGTCCCGAGCCCTCCGTGTCTTTCCTGGGGAAGGGGGGAGGAGAAAATAAAGGAGGGAGCCAGAGCGCGCCTGGGGGGGCTCTTCTTCCGTCCGACCTCAGGAGACAATGGCAGGAGGCAGACAGGATCCAGAGCTGGCGTGGCCGGGGGAGGCTGGGGCGCTGGTTTCTGTGAAGGCCCTTTGTGGGGGCTCGGGACTTGGGGGAGGGGGTCAGAGGCCTGGTCGGCGGGTACGGGACACGGCCGCAAGGGCGCCGGCTCACAGGATGGGCTCCGTGCCGTTCCAGTCCACGAACGCGTCCTTCCACCTGGGAGACAGAGAGAGGACGCCCGTTACGGGGGACCCCGGGAGCAGGGAGAGCTCATGGTGGGGCCGGGAATCAGGGAGAGTGCAGAGGCCGAACACGGAGGGATGGGGTCTGCAGGGGTGGGCCATGCACCGAGGGCCACGCCACGCTGGCACTGTCCTGCCCTCCCTGGGACACCAGGATCCCGATTCTGTCCCGGGCACTCTGGGCACCAGGGGAGGCACTTGAGACTCCTCGCCCAAATGGCAACGACCATTATTGGGAAGATGTCCCCCTCCCCCCAGGCTGTCAGCACCACAAGGCCTGCTTTGGAAGGAGACCTGGGCCAGAGCCCGTGCCCGCCTGTGCATGGCAGCCTTGGGCAGGGGAGGAAGGGGGCATTTTCCCTGCGGAGGAGAGCCTGTTCTCAGGCAGGGGAAGGGCGCGCTTCCTCCAAAGCATCCCGGCCTACGAGCGCCTCTTTTCCTTTGAGCTATTTGTGCATCAAAGGGCAAAAACAAAAGGCGGCTCCTTGGGGGGGGGGGGGGGCTTTGAGGCCGGGCACGGGCAGGGGCTGCTTTGGATGACAATGGCCGCACTTCATCTGATGCCCATGAAAAGAACATCCGGGCTCTCTGCTCCCAAGAGCACATCGGGACCCTGGGCAAAGGTGAAGTGGGGCGGCAGCCGCGGGCACCTCCCTGGCACAGACTGGGGCCTTCTCCGCGGCTGTCTGTGCACGCCGGGGGCTCGGCTCGGTGCCGATCGGCGGGAAGCGCTTCCACGGCGCCTGCGGACGGACTGACTGACTGACTGACTGACTGACACTTCCTGGCCCAAACAGGGGAGTGGGAAGTCCCTGAGGGCGGCCAGGGAAAGCTTAGCAGGAGCCCGAGGTCGTCCCCGTCCAAGGGCTGCCCAGGCTGTCACTGGTAAGCTCTGGGTCCATGTCCTGATGCCCCAGAGGGCAGGACTGAATAAGGGGGGTTGTGGGGACGGCCCCTGGCCTTTCTGTCCACCTCCCACCTCCAAGCCTTTGCCCGGCCGCGCCCCACTCTCATTTTACACTGGCTATGTCTCAGATGGACCCAATCAGGCTGGATGCTCCTGGTCTCCCTGGCATCCCCAGGTCTTGGCAGAGGGCTTGGCACTAATGCCAGGGAATGCAGGAGGGCACACCGAGGGGGAGGCTGGGCACCCGGGAAGTGATGGGGTCCCCCTCCGGAGCCCTCCTGGCCCCTGCCCTCAGGAGACGTTTGCTCGGGCCCTCCCTTTACGCTTCAGGTCTCAGGAAGGCTCCCATTCAGCTGCGGGGTGGGTCAGATGACGTGGAGGGTCCCTTCCAATGAGGTTCTGGGACCCCTGACAGCCCGTCCAATGAGTCTGAGGGAATCCCAAGAGGAATCCCCGGACGGAAAGGGGGAAGAAGAGGAGCTCGGCCGGGGGCGGCTGCAATGGCCCAGACAGCAGCATCTGCATTCTCAGTGCCCCGCGCCCCCCAAGCACCTGGGGCCTGTGCTGAAGGGCCAGTGCCCGGAAACGCCTCCAGTGGCCTCCAGTGGGCAGGGCGGGCAGTCCCAGCCGGGGTCAAGTGCACGTCACCAAAAGCATGCTGGGACAGGCGGATGATCCCCCGGGACATGGCAGCGTGAGCCCCTGTGAAAGGGCCCCCCTTCCCCTATCTGTGCCCCGTCTGTGCCCAGCCTGCCAGACCGTGAGCACCCTGAGGCCAGGGGCCTGGGCCTGGCCACTGCCCACTGCCCACTGCAGGCCCTTACTGGTTTCTCGCTGAGCCTCCCTCCCACAGGACCTGATGGAAGGCCAGAGCCAAGGCCCTGCGGCCCCCTGCTCGGCAGCCACTGTCCCTCCGCCCCTGTCCCAACCGGGGACTGCCACCTGGATGCGCCCAGAGTGGCCCCCGGCCCCCCTCCCGAGGCCGTCTCGGCCCCTCCCAGATGACTGCGTTTCTTTCACCACCTCGAATGAAGGTTCCTTTCCCCACGGAAAGTGCGCAGTGAGGATGTCCCTCTAATCTCCCGATGACAGATGGCACGGCACGTGACCCTGCAGGAATGCTTTGTATCTGGGCCTGGAAACGCTCCCAAGAAAATCGGGGTCTCCTCCTATTTCCTCTTCCTCTCGTCAGAGCACAAACAAACCCAATGTTCTCTTGGGCAGACCAGGTGGCTGCTTCTGCCCCCAGGGGCACTGGGGATGGGCAAGGTCATGAGCCCACTGCGCACGAATCCTGGCCCTTCCCACGCCATGGCCGCCCTCCGAGCGCCCGTGGTGGCGTCTCCTCCCCCAGCTTTGGGCTGCCCTCTCTAACTCCGAGCCACGCTTTGTCCTTCGCCTCACTTAGCTGGCTCTCCCCGTCGCCCATCTCTTGGGGTGCCCAGGGGTGTTTGGGGAAGCAATGAGGCTCACAGTGAGCTGGGCACCACGGCAAGCTGGCGGAGCCCTGGGGGCCTGGAAGGGTTAAGGCCACCGCTGGCTGTGTGCTGCCCAGGGGCAATCTGCCTTCCTTCCAGGCCCTAAGGTGCCCCCACTGCAGTCTATGCCGCCAGGAGAGCCCGGCACCCTGTTCCAGCAGAGGCCCCTTGACCTCCTTTCTGGCACTGGCTCTTCCACGCTGGTCTCCAAAGGGCGCCCACCAGGCCCGCTCGTTCTGCTCCATCCGGACGCCCGGAGCCAGCTCCTGCACATGGTGGGGAGGTTTCATGGCTGGCAGCAGAGGGGGCACTGCCTCGAGTGGGATGGCCGGCTCTCTCCCCTTCTTCAGGCTCCCCAGGCTGGGAGTGGTCTCCGTCTGCAGGCAGGGCTCCTGCCTCCATGGCCTGCCCCAAGGCATCAGCGGGCACAATGGAGGCCACAGTGGTACAGCAGGGCAGGGGGGATGGCATCTCCCACAAAATGACCAGTGGGCACACCAGGGGCACCAGCTACTGCAGGCCCCCAAGTCAGGGCAGGCCGCTGCCAGTGCTCCTTCCCTTGGGGTTTGCTTTAGCTCAGTCACTGAAGTGCCCACGACCGTCTGATCCCCGACTCCCTGAGTTCAAAGCCTGGGTTGGCCTTTGGAGCGCGCCAGGGTGGGGGAGGAGAGCGGGCTGGGTCTGGAGCCGGAAAGACCAGGCTGTAGGTCTGGCCACTCAGCCTCCGTGGGCCTCGGTCTCCTCTGTAAAATGGGGTAACAAAGCCTTGAGGGCCCCCCTCGCGGGCGGACATCTTCCTGCTTGCCTCTCCTCCCGACAGCCTTCTTCCTCTAGGCCTGAGGGGTGATGTTCATACAGTTGGGGTGCTCCCAGGATCCTTATTTGCACCCCCAACCTGGCCCTGATTAGCTGTTGGCCCCTCCCCGATTCTCACCAGACGTACAAGAGAACACATATAAAGCCAATTACAAGGCACCTGCTGTATACTGTGCCCTCGCGGGACATGTTGCAGCAGACCCCACTCAATCTGCAGGGACTGGGGGGGGCAGCAATGAGCTTTGGGCTGACTAAAGCAGAGCTCACAATTACTGGGGGGCAGCAAATCAGCAGCTGAAGGGGTTTTTTGGTTTTTCTCACAGAACATTTGCACGCCAGGCAGAGAGGATCTTGGGAGTAAGTGGCTTTTTGGGGAAGGGTCTGCCTCACAGGATTTATTGTGAGCTAAAAAAGAACAGAGCCCCCCCAGCCCCAAGTCAGCAGAAAAGCCAAGTCAGTGACCGCTCATTAAGCACCCATGGCGGCCCAGGCTCTGAGTTAGGCTCTGGAGGCCCCAGGAGCTTCTGCTCTTCCTTACAATAACACGGGGTTCACGGCCACTAGTGGGGAGAGGCCCCCCAGCAGATGATAGCAGAGACCCCGATCCCTGGGTGACGTCCAAAGGTTCGGCCGAGGGTGGCTTAAGCTGGCCCGCCCCGGAGCCAGCCGTGCCCACGCCAGAGGCAGCCGTGCCTGCGCCGGGGCCAGCTATGCCCGCCCCTGGCTTCTCTTGAGACACTCACTCCTCCAGGCTCCTCGGAAAGGATTTTCCCAGAGTCCTCTCGGTCCGGGCTGACAGATGATCGAGCACTTCCCTCAGCTCCCGGGGGTCCGAAACACTTCCCAGAACGGTACCAAGCAGCACCGCATCCCGCCCGCGGGGGGAGAAAGGCCGTCACTGACGGCCGGTTCACGGGCCGGGGTCTCAAACTGTGGGTCTGCCCCCCGAGGCCTCAGGAACTTCACCACAGCCACTTCTCCGACCCTTCCCCCAAGGACCCTTCCCCAGGGCCTCCAGGCCATCCACTTGTTGTGGGGGCTGAGCCCCAGCCCCCTGCACCCCCGCCCCCCAGCCTGCAGAGGTGCTCCTTACTTGGTTCGGATGCAGTGCTCCAGGGGTGGGACGAGGTCCTTCTCTCTGTGCCCAGACACGGGCTGGGTTGTATCTGGAGGGAGATGGTGTTGGACAAAAGCACGGATGAAGGGCTCTTCCAGCTCATGGGGCCCCAGCAGCCCCCCCATGGTCCCCCTGCCTCCCCCCCAAGCCTCTGCCTTCTCCCAAACCCCTGAGCACACCCGGCCTCTCCCTGGCCTCCAGCCGAGCCCCACGAGCCTGCCCGGCCGGCCAGAGCTCTCCCCCTCCCGGGCAGCTCCCTCAGCTTCCCTGGGAGAAAGCGCCCCATTCTCGGGCCCCGTGCCAAGCACGGAGTAGTTAGCCAGCGGGGGCCGCATCAGGCCGGGGGAAAGATGGCCGCCTTCCTCCTGTCCCCCCCCAGGAAGGGGGGGCCCTGGGCAGAGCCCCGTACCTACGGTCAGCCGGATCTCCCCCTGCTGGTTAGCCAGCCCGTCGTAGTAGTAGAGGTCAAAGATCCTTTCCACTTTCCAGTCGCTCAGGAGGTCTCGCTGCAAGCTGAAGAGCACGCTGAAGTGGCTCTCGCTGCACACCACCCAGATGGGGTACTTGGGCGTCTTGAGGTAACAGCCAACCTGAGGGGGAGGCAGCGGATAAACTCAGAGCGGCGAGGCGCCGGCTGGGAAGCAGGGGGGCCGCGCCGGGAGGAGGAGAGTCCCCCAGGAGACGGCCCACGGACACGGCGGGGAGCAGGGCAAGGCCTCTAAGGACGGAGAGACCCGAAGGCAGGAAAGAGGGAGAGCCAGGGGTCCCTGACGATGCCACGTGCATCCTGGGAAGATGAGAAGGGGCGGGCCCAGGGGCCCAGGTGAGGAGGAGGAGGAGGAGGAGGGGAGTGACGCAATAGTAAGGGATCTTGAGGGAAAAAGA
Source organism: Myrmecobius fasciatus (assembly GCA_023553655.1). Taxonomy (NCBI): domain Eukaryota; kingdom Metazoa; phylum Chordata; class Mammalia; order Dasyuromorphia; family Myrmecobiidae; genus Myrmecobius; species Myrmecobius fasciatus. Next base: position 70,117 of record JAJPUD010009171.1, on the reverse strand, counting down.
GAAGGTGAGAACGAGCTTTTGCAGGAAGACAAGGAAGCCTTAATGAGAGGCCCATTCTGCCATGGGGAATATCAGCGGGCAGCATCCTGGGTGACATCCAAGTGTCACGGCCCGAGCCCTTCAGTCTGCAGGTTATCAGCAGAAATGGGGAGGAAAAGGTGGTGGGTGGGAGCAGCCCGGAGCTAAGGGTTGGTGGGTGCGACAGAGGGGCAGGAGCACGGCCCAGGGCACAGGCGAGATGACAAAGCACTGATCTGGGGGGGGGAGGTCAGAAAAAAGGACCTGAGCAGTTCTGGAGGGGTCCGGGGACTGCGAGAAGGGTGGGAGGGGCCGGGGATCCTGAGAAAGCGGTGGCACCCGCGGGCCGACGGGACCCACTGCCCCCTGCAGGGGGAGATGCTACCTACGCCCGACTCTAGTTTTACTGATTCTGTTCACTAGTCCCCGATTGTCTTTTCAGGGCTCCCCCCAGGGGGGCTGCAGTCCACAGGCCCCGGGCTTCAGAGACTGCACAACTTCTACTGATGAAATCACGGGTCCAGAAAGTGGTATGCGCCTCGCTGAACACAGCAGGTGCACAATAAATGCATGTGTGTATACATACTCAGATGTGGGGTGAACCTGACTGGCGAGCTATGTGCACACACATACATCCACATGCACATCCACGCACATGTACACGCACATGTACACACACATGTACACACACATGTACACACACAGGTCCACACGCATGGCTATGTGGCCGAGTTGACACACGTAGAGAGAGATGTCGTTCCAGGGATACTCAGAAGCATTTATTAAGCGCTGCCGGTTCTGGAGGATGCAGATCCGAGGAAAGAGCCCAAATGTGACCCCGTGAGCCCCCAGTTATCTGGGGGAGGGACGCCCCAGAGAGGTCACCCTGTTCCTGAGCCGCTCTCTCCAAGCTGGGGGCCAGCTTGGGGGCCCCCACGGGGAAAGGCTTCCTAAGACTGAGGACAAACCCCAGAGCTTCTCCAAGCCCCCGGTTAATCTTAGGCCTGGAAGCAGGAAGATGGCACCCCAAAGGGGCTCACAGCTGGGGGGCCCCTCCTAGGTGGGGCTTGGTGACATGGGACTCGCTTTACGGGGCTTTCAGGCTCTTCCTCCTCCCCCGGCTCGAGACGAGACCAAACCCAGGATAGCTGGGCCTCCGGGGTTCTTGAGCCTTGGGAACGGCGCCTCCCTTGGCTGGGCTGAACAGCTTCCCTTTCGCTTTGCCAGTGTAGACATGGCCCAGGGGTTTCGCTTCCTCGGTCACCGCACAAGCGCGTCCGGCCTGAAACGTGAGCGCTCTCAGGAGGAAGGCGGCACAAAGCGATGTCCAGGCCCGCTGACCCTGCGGCGTTCTGCTTCCTTGTCCAGCGGCCACCCTCCAGACCACTGGGCGGGCCAGGGCGCCTCAGGGCCAGCTGGATAGAGAGTTGTGGAGGGAAGAACCGCCGTGTCTGGGGGCATTCAGGACACGGGCCGTCTCTGGGGCCCTTCTTCCATCTTCACAGGAACGAGCCTCCTGGAGCCCAGTCACAGCCTCAGGGCGCCGCTGCCCTTCTGGCGTCCCCCTGCCTGGGAGCCGTGCGAGCACACCTGCTTCTGTCCCTCAGTCTCGCTCTCTCATTCTCTGTCCGTCTCTGTCTTTCCCTCCTCAGTCTATCTCTTTTCCTCTCTGTTTTCTCTCTGTGTCCCTCAGTCTCTCTTGTCTCTCTCATTCTCTGTCTCTGTTTTCTCTGTCTCGGTATCTCTCTCTGTCCCTCAGTCTCTCTGTCTCTGTGTCTCTCACTCTCCTCTCTCTTTTTCTTTCTCTGTTTTCTGTCTCTGTCTCTCTCTGTGTCCTTCAGTCTCTCTATCTCTCTGTATCTTTGTCTCTGTCTCTCTCATTCTCTGTCTCTTTTTCTTTCTCCGTTTTCTCTGTCTCAGTCTCTCTCTCTCTCTGTCTCTCAGACACTCGCTCTCTCTCCAGCGATGGGCCTCCTCGCCCTTGTTCCCAGGTGATGCTCCCCCTCTCGCCTTCCTTTGCCCGGGTTTGCCCCCTCGCCTCCGGCTCCTTCTGACAAGGGCTTTCTCCTCCTCCTCCTCCCTCCCCTCGCCAGAGCTCTCTTGGGCTCCCGGCGCACGTTGTCCCCCCTGCTGGGGCCTGACTCCCTCCCGGCTCGGGCTCCAGGACCCCCGCTGTGCTCCTCCTCCTCCACGGGCAGGCTAAGCTGGTTCTGGTGGTTGGGCCGGCTCGGGGACCACAGGGCCCTCTGCTGAGCCTTTTGCAGGTCAGACAAGAGCAGCCTCCACCGGGGAACGGTCTGGAGTGGGCCAGGACCACGCCCTGCACTGGCACCCTGCTGCCCCAGCGGAGTCAGGCCAGAGCCGGAGCCAGGACCAGACCGTCTCCCCAATCACTGGAAGGTAACCACCCCCCCTGCTCTGTCCCACCCTGGCCATTAATGGACAATTTCCCGGAAGGGCGCCAGCGGCTCTTTGGAGCTTCCTCCTGTGCCCGAGACGCCAGCGTGGCTTCTTCCCGGGGCAGGCTCTTGGGGAGGCCTTGTGGCCATTTTCAGCCACGGGCACCGAATAAAACCCCAAGCTCTTCGGACCCGGGGCAAAATAGCTGCCATGCTTCCCTTGACCCCGGGTGGAAATGCCTCGGTGGGGGATTAAGAGGAAGAATTCCAGCCAGGGCAGGGGCAGAGGGGCCTGGGGGGGGCATGGCTCCCAAAAGGGGCAGGCCGGGCACGGGGCGGTCCTTTGGGGAAACGGCCGCTGAGGGTGGACGGAGCTTTGCTCCTTCGGGCCTGCTGGGCGAGCGGGGACATGAGCGACGTGGACCTTTTTGGAAGCAGAAGGCCCAGGAGGTGATGGAGACGCACTGACTGAAAGCGGGGCTCCCGGGCACCGGGACTGCTCTGCCTTGGCAAGGAGAAAAGGGGGTGAAGGAGGAGAAAGGAGGGGAAGGATTTCAGTGAGGGAGATGGGAAGGAGAGAAGAGAAAGCTTCTGTTGCCGGCCTTGTCTGCGTGTGCAAGTGTGAGATCGTGTCCTCGGGGAGGGGGGCTCACGGGCTCAGCTGCTCCCCCATCCTGGAGAATCGCATCCCCTACGGTACGTGACCCGACTGTGCGACGCCCAGCAAAGCGCGGGGAAAACGCTTTTCAAAGCCGACAAAGTGATGGCGAGGCTCATTCTGAAGGACATGAGACAGAGACCCTCGAGATAGGGAGACCTCCCTGTTGGGGGAGCCCCCCGTGGCGCACGAATGCAATGGAGGGGTCGGGAGAAATGGGAGAAAGCTGCCGGGAAGGGAGGCGGCGGCTCCCAGGAAATACAGCCAGGAGTCTGAGGGAATGGAAGGCCCAGGGAGGCCATGGGCCGCAGAGGCCAGTGACGGGCACTGCCAGCATTTCTCCGCCACCGGACGGAGGGACCTAGCCCGTTAATCTGCTTCTGCTCCAAGAGCGGGCTGCGGGACAGCCCGGAACACAGATGCTGCCGGGTCCGACCGAGGGCCGCGGGCGCCTCTTCCTCCTGCCCCGTCCCCCCCACAGATCTGGACAACGGCCGGCACGGCCAGGAGCGTAACTCTGCTCTCTCCAGTGCCGTGCCAGCAAAGGCAGTGTCTGCAGCAGCCACAGCAGCCGAGACCTGCACCCTGCACCTGGCCGCCTCCTCCCCAGAGCACGGACCCTGAGAAACAGGCCCGCCCAGGCGTGGCAGCCGGCCCAGGCCGCAGGTCTGGATCCGGACTAGAGGAGGCTGGGCTCACCTAGCACACGGGAGCGGGGGGGGGGCGCTGCTCGGGGCACGTGACCGCAGGGGACCATGACAAGGAGCCGGTGGCTCCTGGAGGCCTTGGGCACTTCTCTGCTGCTGCCGGAGGCAGGCGCTCCCCCCCCCAGGGCCCCACACCCCGGGGCATTCACAAAACTGGGCCCAGAGCGAGGCCTTGCAGAGGAGGAGGTGGCTCTGGGGCCGCGGGGGGCAGAGGAGCCCAGGCCGGACACCGAAAAGTGCGGGCTTCCCGCTGGGAAAATGGACTTCAAGGCCGGCGATTTCCTGGCTCGGTGCGCCGGGGGTGATGGGGGCCCGGGCCAAAGCAGGGCCGGGCTCTCCCAGGACACCAGAGTTTCTGCAAAATGGCCGATGAAGGAAACTCGGGCCCGGTCACGGCAGCAAGGAGAAAGGCCCTGGCCAGCCCGGGCGCCCCTGGGGGAGGGCTGGGCGGCCCCTTCAGAGGAGGCTCGGCTGAGGCTCCCCTCAGGCCTCAAGCACCGGGCCAAGGTAACTGCTCCTGCCTCTCAGCTCCCTTTCCCCGGCACCCCCGGGGCTTCTCCCCATCACCGCGTCCCACAGCGCTGCCAGAGGCCCCTGGGCTTTGTGTGACTGGGGGGGCCGCTGGAGAACAGCTGTCAGACCCCACAAGCAGCGCCCTGTGGAGCCTAAAAAGGGGCCCCCAGCCCCCCCACTGTTTCCCGATCCCCCCCGGAGCTGCCGCCTGCGGGGGTGGGGGGCTCGGGGTGCGGCCGCCCACCTGACAAACGTCATAGTGCTCAAAGAGGGACAGGAGCCCGACGTCGCTGCGAGCCGTGATTCCTTTGAGGAGGGTGATGTCCCCGCTGCCCGAATCCAGCTCCACCGTGTCGTTGAAGACGTTGGACACGGCCTTGCCTGTCAGCAGCAGGTTGACAAGTTCCTGCGGACAAACGAGAAGGAAGTCGGTGAACTCTGCAGACAAACAGGAGCGGAGCGGGAGGGAAGATGGAGGAGAGGAGCGAGGGCCGGGAGGGAAGGGAAGGGAGGAGCGGGGCTTTTCCCACGCCTCAGGGAACAAAGCTTCGGCCACTTCCCCTGCAAGCCTGTGGGCTTCTGTGGGCCTCGCGCCCGCCTGCGCCGTTGGGCCGGGCCTCGCGCCTGCCTGCACTCCCCACTCTACCTCCACGGCCCCCTCCCTGGACCCCCGAGGCTGGGGGTTTTCTCCCCCCTCATCTCTGACCCCATGACTCCTTGGTCGTCCATCTCCGGACCCCGTTTTGGCCTCCTTGTCCCTCTCTGAGGGGGCCGGCGATGACATCAGTCACACGTGTGAGGTGGCACATTTCCATGTCGGCCGCGGCGCAAATAAAACAGCAGGATGCAGGGGACAGAGCCCGCTTCGCTGGCGCCCGGCTCCGCTCTGTCTCTGGAGCAGGGGCCTCTGACTCCCTGGCGTGCAGGAGCGCCGTCAGTGGGCGCGGGCTTCTCGGTCTGGTCACGCCCCTTCGCATCATCATCAGGTCCTACCAGCTTCTTCTGGGGGCAGGCGATCGCCCTGCCCAGGGCACAGGGTGATCCATGGCCATCGTGCCCCTCGTGATGGGGGCGCCCCGTGACAACTGTATGCACCTTCCTTCTGGCCCCATGACAGCCATGATGCAATTATTAACGTCCCCAGTTTACAGATGAAGGCACAGATGCTCGGAAAGGAGCGACCCATAACTGGAGCGTAGCAGGATGCCCAGCAAAAAGGCCGGGGGGGGGCCTCCTGGCAGGCGGTGTCCAGGCAGCTTCACCCAAAGGCAGCAGCAGGAGGGGCCCTCCCGGGAGCCCCCCTCCTCCTGGCCGCCTGTACGTCCCCGCTCCTGGCACGGCTTGGGACAAGGCCTCCGCCCTCGCCGTCACTCTGGCCTTGAACACGAGTCTGGAGCCGACGTCCCGCCTTCCCCCACGAGACCTCGTCGGGGGGTCCACTCAAGCCCCCAGCTTTTCTTCAGGCAAACCTCTGCCACGTCTCTTTTCTGAAGCTGGACGCTTCATTTCTCCTTAAGGAGCTTCCCTCTTCCTCTCCCCCATTCCTGGGGCTCAGTGGCCTGGGCCTGGCATGGCGGCTGCTGGGGCTCTTCCCGGGGTACCCCCGCAGGGCTAAGTGCTCCCCCGTGCCAGACAGGCAACTCCCCTACCCCCCCCTCTTCTCCCTGCCGACGACCCCTGACCCAGAGGGAGCAAAAAGGACCCCGGGTCTTGTGGGGGGGGTGAGGCGTGTCCTGCTTTGTTACAAAGGAAGCCGCCGCGGGCTCCGGAGGAAGCGCTGATGGGACCCGGGGGGCACCAGCCCCTCAGGAAAGAGCGCACCGCCCTGTGGGACGGGGCTAAAGGTCTCCCCTCGGCCTCAAGGACACAGGGCAAGGCACCGCTCCCCCAAGGCCCGGCCGGCCCAGGAGAACCGGCCGGAGAAAGGCCGCTGTGGCCGCAGGCTGGGCCTCCTCCGGGGCTTGGGCCACCCAAGGGCGACGAGACCCGAGGCGATGGGGGAGGGGCCAAGGAAGGGTCTGGGGGCAACACTGAGCACATGGGGGGCATCCTAGTTAACTGAGGGCGGGGGGTGAGCAGGGAGCGATGCGCTGGAGAGCATGGATGGCCCGGGCCCACGGCAGGGACCGAAGGCACTGCACGGAAGGGAGATGAGGGAGCACGGAGAGGTGCCAGTCTGAGACCAAAAGGCCTGCGGCAGGGAGGGCCCGGTCGCCACCACGGAGCCCCGGCAGCACAGCTCTGTGACAAGCCCTGCTGGCACACACGGCCGTGCCTTTCAGACAGAGCATTCTTCTGCGTGGCTGTGGGCACAGCCGGGTCCATGGTCGTGCCAGCTGCTGGCACCCTCACGGCACCCTCCTTGGCCAGAGCTGTCCACTGTGGGACTGGCAATGTCCTTGTGTTCTCTGCCTCCCTGGGTCGCCATCAGAAAACCAAAGGCTACAGAGATGGGGGTCCTGCTTAGGGAAGGCAGCTGGGAGCGCGGGAGAGCGCGGGACCCCCAGAAGCTGGGCCACCGAGGGGAAGCAGGCCCCGTGTCACCTACCTCAGAGGCCGCTGGTGGGGTCAGTTCCTGGGGAACAAATGAACAGCGCCCGCAGGGACCCCCCCTCCATCCCCCCCAAGCCCGCCCTGGGTACCTGGGTGCAGTATCCATGAGCTCCGATCAAACAGCTGGCGGGCAGGTCAAAGTCTTTGCGCACCCTGAAACACACAAGGCAGGGTCGTGACTGGAGGTGCCGTGCCATCCACTCTGCGGGCCAGCCCTGCCCTTCTGTCCCTGCCTGGCACCCCACGGTGCCACGTTCGGAGTCAGAAGACACTGGCCACTGGGCAGCCTCCACTTGGGCATTCGGCTTCGCTCCCTCAGGTGCAGAGGCTGAACCCGCTTCTGTGGGACCTCCCATCCCCCTGTCTGATTGCCCCCCCAGGGCCCCGGGCTCAGCAGGCTGGCAGAAAGAAGGCGGCAAAGCAGCTCCTTCACAAGGCGGGCGCACCACGACCCTTTCCTGCCAAGAGCACGCTGTTTCCAAACATGGAAGCCTTCTCCCAGCGCCTCCGTGGCAGGGAAGCCCCAGAGAGAGGGAGTGGGAGGGGGGGCTTTCTTGGGGCCTGCACTTGACCCACATGGGCACAATGCCCCCCAGGAAAATCACTGTTTGGGTGACAGCACCCTTTAAGCCGTGTCTCCCATGCCAGGGGAAGGGGGAAGGCCCACAGCTCCGGGAACGAGGCCGGAGCCACAGGCCGACTTCCTTATGGTGTTAGTGCCTGCCCCCCCCCCAAGGCTGGCCCTCTTCTCTATCATAAACCTCGCAGAGAACCGCTCTGGAGTGGCAGTGCCAGGCTGGCCCCTGGCAAGGTTCGGGGCAGCCCCCAGCAGCCAGAAGGGTCTGGGACAGAGGCCGGGCCCCCAGAACTATCCGCCCGTGGGAGTCGGCGCAGGGCGCCTGGGAAGGGCCGGGTCACCTGCGTCCCATGAACCAGCTTCTCCCCAGGCGCCCTGATAACTATCTCTGGACCCCTGCCACCCGGCGCGCTCAGAGGGCCCGGGCTCCCTCCTCCTGCGGCTTTAAAGGCTGCGTCCGCTCAGCCCCGTGGGGCAAACAGAGAGGGACAATGGCAGGAAACGGGGATTGCAGGGTCAGGTGCTAACGCGCCGGCAATGGCGCGGCCGGTCTCCTGTCTCCGGAGAAACATCTGGCCTTCGCGTTACTGCAGCAGCCAGGAGGCCCCACAAAGGCCTCGCCATGCACGCATCCTGGTGCCAGCCGGGCCCCACCGGGCCAGCCTCTTGTCCCGAGGCCTCCTGGGTGGCGGGCAGCTCCCCAGGGTCCCCTGAGGGCCCTCCCAGCCTGTGTGGAAGCTGACCAGACGCCGGTCTCAACTCCTCGCACCCCGTCTCTCGTGGCCTCCACGGCGAGTCCTCACGTTGCTCTGGTGAGGCTGGCAGGGGGGACAGCTCGGCCCAGACCAGGCAGTGCGGGCCTGGGGCCCGGCTCCCATGCCTCCCAGCACTTGCTGATGGCACGGGCCCCAATTCACCAAAAAGGGGGGTCCGGGGCCGAACAGAAATGACAGCTGGACCTCCTGTGCCCCCGCGTGTGGGGCACGGTGGGGCAGCACCACGATGGCACGTGTTCAGCTGCTGGGCCAGACACTTGGGCCACAGCACGCCAGGCTCCGGCGGCCCAGCCTGTGTCCCAGAGACCACAAGCCGGCCATAAAGGGGAGCAGCTCACCCAGCCCAGGGAACATCTCTGGGGTCGGAAGGGGCCTCTGAGGCCATCCAGGGCAGCCCCCCAGGGGACAGATGGAGCCCGAGGCCCAGAGCAGCTCAGGGCCTCCGGGATGAGCCGCGCAGGGACGTGGGGGGAGGGGGCAGAGATTGCGCCTGGGCTCCTGGACTTCCCCTGGGGCAAGATGCCTTCAGTGGGTCCTCCTCTGGAGGCTTCCCGGTGCCTCAGGGTGAGCTGGGGTGACAGACCAGGCCCAGAGAGGAGGGTCCTCTCCCAGGAGCCCAGGGCTCTTGCGGGCCCGAAGGTGCCATCCTCTGGGCAGGTTTGGGGTGACAAGGGCTCAGAAGCACCCCCGTCTGCCGTCACGTCCCTCTAACGCCTGTGTTTTCTTTCCCCATTTAAACATCCCCCAGAAAATGCTGCTGTCGTATATGGCAAGCGAGGGGGAGGAGGAGGAGGAAGAACGAATGGCGCTCCCCCGGCACGGGCACCGGACAGGCCTGACGGCTGGGGTCAAGGACCAGCGGGCCAAGAAAACTAAAGGAAATCAAGGGAAAGAAACATTTCCCTCCACTTCTGAGGAGCTGAGGAGTCTGTCCAACTGGTCACACGGCCTCGGCCGGACCCCTCGCGGAGCCAAATGCGCGCTGCCCCGGCCACCGCGGCCCCCTTGGCCACCCCAAGGGGGTTATTGCTGCTGCCGTCACAGCTCATTATATTGTCACACCACATGTGACAACCCAAGGACGGGGACCCTCCTGCACCAGACCTCATCCTCCAGCAGGAGGAAATGCCCGCTCAGAAGCACAGCCCGTCTGCGCGGTGATGCGGTGACCCCAGAGAGCCTCTGGACAAAGGGGGGGTCCCCCCACTCCCTGCCCACAGGCGGGCTGCCGGCTGTCATCCCCCACTAAAAACGCAGCCCCACGAGGCCCGGTGTGCAAAGGAGAGGGGCCCCCCAGGAGGGCCCAGGGCTCTCCTGGCAGTGCAACATGGGGGTCCTCTGGCCGCAGGCTGAGCCGTTGCAGAGTAGCTCGGGGCTCATCCTTAGCAGCTGGGCGACGAATGCTGGGGTCGGAGGCCAGCCCGTCAAGTCCCCTGGCACGAGCCGGGCATTGGAGGTGACTGACCGCCCCCCAAACTTAACCAGAACCTGCTGGGCCCCGAGGGCAGCCCCAGAGCAGAGACAAGAGCGGGCATTTCGAGCAGGAGGAAGTTCTTGGCCATGGGAGTCGCCCCAGTGTGGAAGGGGCTCTGCTCCCCACGAGGCTAGAAATGGGCTCAGTCATGCTGAGGATGGCGGCCCCGGGATGTGGGGGGTGGGGAGCTGCTTGTAGAGAGGGGCCTGAGCAAGGGCCCCCCTCCACAGCCCCTCCTGACTCAAGATGCTGCCCCCCACGCCCTGCTCCGGCCCCCCAGCCCCTCCGTCCTCCCAAGCGGGGAGCGCTGGTGCTGCCCTCTTCCCCGCTGGCCCGCCAGTCATCCTCCTTAGTCCCCCCAGTTAGCAGCAGCCGCTGCCCCCGGATCAAGGTGACCCCAAGCTCCTGAGCCTCCCGTGACAGGGACCGAGCTGTGACTTCTGGCGATCCCGGGGGGAAGCAGCCCGGGGAGGAGGTCTGGAGCAGGCGTGGCCACGGCCTGAAGGACGGACGGACGGACGGACGGACGGCTGAGACCCCGGGATGGGCAGGAAGGGCCCTCGGCAGCAGGAACAGATTCCAAGCAGCGGGAGGTGCCAGGGAGTGCCCGGGGCATCAGCATTACCCCTGCCAGGGCGAGCCGGCCCCTGCGGGGAAGGGGCAGGCAGGACCCTCAACGCCCAGGTGTGCGGGAGCTTCACGGTGGAGACCCAAGCACAGAGGCCCCCTCCTCACCCAGAGATTCTCCCATCTGGTGGGGGGAAGCGTGGGAGCTGGGGGCCCCGCCTCCACCTGGGGACTGCTCCCGGAGCCCGCTCAGCGCCCCGGCTGCCCACACGTGGGCCCAAATTCTCCCTTGTGAGAAAACTCGACCCATTCATACTCTGGGAAAGCCCGGCTGCTCCTTAGCGCCCGGGCCTGCGAGGCCCCAAAGCCGGTCAGACCCCGAGTGTGCAAGGAGCGTCCCCGAGGCCCGTGTCCTCTGAACCCCGGCCCCGCTCCCGTGCTCCTTTGAGCGGGCACCTGGGGGGTGTCGGGGACTCGCGCCTGCTCGCTCTCCTCCAATCAGAAGTCAGATGCTCTCTCGTCTCCTGGCTTAAATCCTGCTAACTAGCTGCTCCCCCCCCGCCCCGGTCTTCAGGGCCTGGTCCGGTCTGCTGGATGCTAATGTGTATTATATAACACCCCGCCTTGTAGCCGACAGTGGGGCATGGGGGGGAGGGCGGGTCCCCCACAGAGCCTCTCGGGGGGACCCCCGAGTCTCTTCTTGCTGAGCCGCCACCGAAGGGGGCCCCACACTGGCCTCTGCTCGCCCATTTCAGCTCGCCCCCCCCAAGCTACAGCGCGCATCTGTGGCCTCCCAGAAGCCCCTCAGGCCCGGCTCGGACCATGGCGCACCCCCACTGCCCCCCACAAGATGATGCCGGCCCAGCTCCGAGGCAGCGGAGGAGAGGAGCGGGGAGGAGGCTGGGGAGGCTGGCAGCAGGGGTGACCAGGAAAGAAGGGGCAACATGCCCAGGCAGGGGCACACAGAGACCCAGACAAGCACCATGGTGGGCGCCAGCCTCCCTGCCCATTCGCCGGCGGGCCCGGAGGCGCCGAGCCCCCGGGGACTCGAGGAGCAGCAGCGAGAACCCCTGCCCTGCCCGGGCAGCCCGGAGGCCGCGCCACTCTGTTATTTTTAACTGGACGTTGCCGAGCAGGTGAGTGACGAGGGAAGAGGGGCCGAGAGGCTCCTGGCTGGGGCGCGAAGAGGAGGAAATGAGGCTCGGGAAGAGGAAGTGGGCCTGGGCGGAGTGAGTGCCCATTGTTCGTGGCAGCCCCCGAGCGACCCCCCCTCCATCCTCTTCTCCCGAAATACTCTCCCTGATGGCAAGGCCCGGGGCCAAAGGTTAAGGCTGCGGTTAGGGCAGGAATTCTGCTCCCCTCCCCGCCCCTCGGTCTGCACGGGGTCTGAGCCCCCACCCCTGCGGGCAAGTCCCGAAGACCGGCAACGGGCAAGCCCCCGAGGAGAGCCCGGGCCAGAGCCCAAAGCACACTCGCACAACATAGGGACAGGAAGGCTGGCGCTGGAGAGTAAACACTGGGGGGGGGCGGGATGGGGACCCGTACGTTCGGAGGTGGAGGGCCAGGCGTCATTCCCCTTCCCGAATGCTGACCCTGGGCCGGCCCGGAGCCCTGCCCGCCAAGCCCCTTGGGCCCGCCTGCCCGCTTCTCCAGCAGCGCCACCTGCGAGTCGAGGAGGCCGTCCTCGGAGGCCCAGCTCTCTGGGAGGCTGAGAAGCGGGGCCCGACTTCTCAGGGGACCACGTACTCCCTGTATAAGCCGGGCCTCCATTTCCTCCTTGGGAGACTCCATGGGCCTCCCCATGGAGGGGATCTAGGACCCAGGACCCCGCCTGCTGGGGCTCTCTGGTCCTTCCCATTTCTAAATGAGCCCGGGCGTTAGGACCCCAACGCCATCCGCAGACTCTACCCAGTCCACTCAGCCAACCTCCCCTAATAATAAAGCGAGTAATGACTGGCATTGGCACGGTGCTTCCTGTGTGCCAGGAACAAAATGAGCATTTATTAAGCGCCCGCTCCGAGCCGGGCACACCCCAGGAGGTGGGCGCTGTGATTATCGCCCTTTTACAGATGAGGAAATGGACGACAACAGAGGCTCGGTGGCGTGCCCAGCGTCACGAGGCTGGCAAATGTGTGGAGCTGGATTGTGGACCTGAGGAGCTCAGGTCGGACAAAGGATTCCGGATCAGGAGGGAGCTCAGATTGTGGCCTCCCTTGGGAGCGAATCGGAGCCCAGACGCCAGGCTGCAAACCCATGTGACTGCCAGGGCCCAGAGGCACGGCCGTGTCTGCCCAGTGCGGTCTCTGTGCCCATTCCCAAATCCAAACCCACGGCTGCGCGCAGCCAAGAGGGGGAGGTACTTACAGCTCAGTGGACCTGGACAAGATGGCAGACAGGGTCAGGAGGATGCATCCGGAGGGACCGGCCTGAAACTGAGCAGGAGACAGAAATCAGCCGAGGGAGCCAAGGGCGGCTCTCTCCCCCAGCACCAAACCTCGGGACAAATGCCCATTTTATCCTGGCACGGCCCAACGTCTCCAGGGACTGAGCTGCCAACTCCAGATGGCATCCTGGGACCCACAGAGAGGGCACCTTGCCCGAGAGCTGAGGTCAAAAGGCCAGACGAGGGCTCTCCGTCACAAGCTGCTCCTTGGAGCTTGTATGTGGGGCCTTGGCAATGCCCAGACGAGGGAGGGGAAACTCTCCTCTATTCCACACAAAAAACGGGCTCCTCTGAGGGCAGTGTCAGAGTCATCCTATCCAGGACAATGGCCGCCAAGATGGGAAGGGTGCGGGCTCTGGGCACTGCCAACAACCCGTTCAACTGGCAGCCGCCAGTTAGGTTCAGAACACACTGACCATGCTAGAAGAAGGAGCCCCTCTTCCACTGGAAGCTGTAAAAGCCAGCTATCGTCCTGGGCAGCCCTCAGCGGGCACTGCCAGGCCCCTCCCCAGGCCCGGGGGAGTGGGAACGAGAGCCCCCCAGGCAGGCAAAGGCTCCAGGCCTGGCGCAGAGAAGTCATCCAGGGTGGGAGTTCTTGAAGTGCATTTTGTCAGGGCCCTGCGGAGAGCGCTGAGATGCTTCCCATAACACCGTGCTTGGACCGAAGGAGGAAAACCCTGTGATCTTGTGAGGAATCCAGACTGCCCGGGCATGGGAAAAGGGGCTGAGTCCCGCCTGACCCCCTCTTCTGTGCGCCCTCCTAGGAAGCTGGCAGAGGAGGGAGCGGGGCCCTCGCTGTGTTTGGCCCTCAGGACAGAAGGCAGAAGCAGAAGCCTGAGCTCCCAGCGTCTTCTGTGAGATCCTAACACATCCAGATCCCTCCTTCCTATCGGGTCCGGGGGCCCTCCAGAGCTCTTTCTCCTTGGCGTGCAGCCCGGATGAGCGAGCGTGTCCGCAGGGGGCCCTCGAAGGCCTGAGAGTGAGCAGTGGGAAGGCCTTGTGCCCCTGGAGTTGCCCGAGCCAGCCTGCCGTCCCCTCTTGGACACCTCCTGCAGCTCCCCGTCAGGATCTTCCCAGGGCATCCATTTCCTTTCCCAAGTCTGATGCTTTCTCCCACTGGGGCTTCCATCTTGTGCCCAGGTCCAAGCCAGCCTTGGTTCTCCTCCCAGTTCAAGGCTTCCTATCACCTCCTTGCCCCCTTTTCAGCTCCTTTTGGGTATCGTCTTCCCCAGTAGAATGTACGCTCTTTGCTTGCATCTGGGTCCCCAGCACTTTGCAGAAGGCCTAGCAAACAATAAGTGCTTAATAAATGCTTGTTTTCCTCCTTTCTGTGTCAGGGAGAAGGCAGGATCTGCATGGGGACCCTGAAGACATCCCAGAGAGTGAAAGCACTGAAGAGCTCACCTAAGGTTCACAAAGTCTTGGTCACTCTGGCATCCAGGGTCCCCAGGGCTGCCCTGGCCGTGACTAGTGCCCGTGCCCTGGGCCGGGGAAGGCCTGCGAGGCCTGCCACTCTTCAGGGCTCGTCTAAGGAGCTGAATGTGAGAGCAATGGAGAACGGCCTCTGAGAAGCCGGGCTCCCGGAGGCTGAAGAGTGAAGGCCGTGAGCCAGAGCGGGGAGGAGAATGAGCCAGGCCGGAGAAGGCCCTGGCAGCAGCCTTCGCCTTCCAAGGAGGCAGCTGTGGGTCCTCCCTCACACCTACACACAAGGGGCATGAGGGGCCACGCCCACCCCTGCTGGCTGAGCCCCCGCCGCCTCAAAAATCCAGCTTTTGGCCCTCTCCTCCCAGCAGCAAAGCCTGATGTTGTTCCTTGTCCTTCGTGGGCATTTACGTTTGCCTAGAATCTGGGTTGACAGACGAGATTATGGGACGGACGTGGCTCCTTCCACAGCCGGGTGATCCGGGCCAGTCCTGATGGTCTTGTGATGGAGAGAGCCGTCTGCACCCGAGGGAGACCGCGGGGTCTGAGTGCGGGTCACCACACAGGATTTGCCTCTTGCCTTTTCCTCTCGCATCTTTTCCCTTCTGCTCTGATTTTTCTTGCTTAGAAGTGCACAGATTTAACCTACGTTGGCTCACTCGCCGTCTGGGGGGACAGGGAGGGGAGAGAGAAATTTGGAACACAAGGCCCTGCAAGGGTGAATGGTGAGAACTCTGTGTGGATTCAGAAAACAAAAAGGTTCCATTACAACTTGGGCCTGAGAGCACAAGACACAAGCCTCTTTTTTCTGCCCAACCCCCCCCCCAAATTTCCATTAAGTTCTCCCACAGTATAGATAACAGTAAGTGACCCACAATGCATCAACACTGCGGTGGGGAGAGTCGCGCTGTGCAAGGGCTAACTGTCTTTTGTTTGCTCCCAGAATGCACGGCCCGAGGAGCTCGGGGGCCAGGCTTCATGGGAGAGGCGCTTGTGAGACACAAGGGGAGGAGGAGGAGGAGGGCGGCCTAGCGCGGCTGGGAAGGAAGGCCGGGACACGGTGGTGCTTCTGAAGCACCGGGGACAGCCTGCAGCCTCCATCACCGATGGCCTCCGGCACTCTGGCTTAGCTCCCAGGCTCATCTGAAACCTGGTCTAGAGCTGTTCCACAGGGCCACCCGCCTCCCTCTAAGTTCTGTGTGGGGAAGATATCGGGAGAAATCTCGCTCCCACCTTGGCTCCCCAATTCTGCAAAGAGAGGGAGCGGGTCTTACCCATCTTCTCCCTGAGTGAAAGAAGCTGAGTCTTCCTCCAGCATCACAGAAGCCAGGCTCATCCCTGCTCGGCCATGTCCCAAGCGCCCCCTTTCCCCAGGACTTGGCCCCCGGCACAAGCTGCCCACCGAGGGCCCTCTCTGACGGCCCAGGCCTGAAGACCTGCTCGAGGTGGCCCGTTCCCGTCCTGCCAGCAGGGAGCGTGGCTCAGAAACGCCTTTTGGGTGCAATTACAAAGAAAGCGGTAACAAAATAAGCCCCATGTACCTGATGAATGTTATGCTGAAGAAAAATGGCCAGGTCTTCATACTTGGTCACCTTGTGCAGCGTGAGCTGAAAGAGAGGAGGTTTTTACTCGCCCACGTCCGCAACGCCAGCCCCACGTCACCGTCCCAACTGCACAGAAATGCCTACCGTCTCCAAGATGCCGTCCGCTTTGTATTTTCCCACTGGGCTGAAATGCTGCGTTCCTGAAGCCCTGAAAAGGAGAAGCAGACACACGGCTAAACCACAGGAGCAATCAAATGCACAGTGTCAGAGAGCAGCTGGGGGCTCTTTCCCCGCTTGTGGGGCTCACCCGGTGGGCTGTGGGCTGATCAGAAAAAAACTTCATTAACAGATAACTGGAAAAGATCAAAGAAGGATCAAAACTGCCTTTCCTTATAGAATCAATCAATGAACGAGCACTTATTAGGCACCTACCGTGTGTGAGCACTGTACTAAGCACGAGGATATAAAAAAAGGCAAAAGGCGGTCTCTGCCCTCACAGAGAGACAACATGCAGACAAGTCTATACAACGTATACAGGATAAATAACAGAGAGTCAATACGGAGAGAAGATGCTGGAATCGGGGGAGAGGAGAGGGGGGCTGGGCAAGGTCTCCAGAAGAAGAAGAGATTCTAGCTGAGACGTGGAGAAAGCCCGGGAGGCCATTAACCTCGGTGATTCTGGAGAGAGTGCTTTTGTCGAGTGATGTCCATGGAAGTCAGAGTGCAGAGAGTTAAAAAGACAAGGAGAGTAAGGGCAAGTTCCCATTGGAGGGGGCCTTCTTAAGGACTGAAGCCGCAGAAGGCAGGAGCCATCCAAGAGATGGACCGATAAAGTGGGAGGGAGCGACGTCTGTTGGCAAGGGGGAAGCAACCGGCAGATAGGGAGATAAATTAGAGAAGAAGGGATAGAATGGGAAAGGAAAAAGCCACTTTTCCCCATGAGTCAGGGGTCAAGGAGGAGATGGTTGGCAGAGATAGCATGGGGGGAGGGAGGAGGCAGAGCCCTCTGGGAATGGCTTTAATTTTGCAGTTCAAATACAAGGCATGGTTCTAGTTGAGAGGATGACGGAGGCTGGGGAAAAATCAAAAGCTTTGGAGAGCCTCTGTGGCCCGAGGGAGAGTGATCAGAGGGAGAGTCCAGCGGAGATCGGGTAACAGGCCTTTGTTCCGGACTTAATCAGAGTTTCATGATTTTCTCCTCCTTTTTTCAGCAGCACCGGAGCAGAAGTTGAGTCAGAAAATAATGGAGTGAACCAAGACTGATGACTGACAGGGTAAGGTGAGCAATATGAAATGGGGAGCAGGGATTTAAGAGAGAGTAAGGTAAAGCTGAAGTGACTCACTAAGGGGTCAAGATGGGGAAGGGACTGGTCACCATGAGGGGTCAGGGAGTGTGCTCCAATAAGGCAAGCTCAAGGCTCCCAAATGTGGAGTAGAGGGCATCATCATCTCACTCTGAACTATGGCTGTAGCTGCTGAGGAGTCTGCCAGCTTCAGGTTTCTCCCTCCTCCCACTAAAGTAATTTCCCAAAGGGCAGGTCTGACAGTGTTACCCCCACTACTCCCATCAGCTCCACTGGCTCCCTATTGCCTGAAGGATCAAATACAAAATGCACTGCCATTCACAGCCCATTCTTCCTTTCCATCTTTCTTATACTTTGTTCCCCTGCATACGCTTTAGTTCAGTGACTCTCCATCTCTCATTGCTGGGCATTCTCCCTCTCCTGTCAAAACTACTGAGCTCCCAGACTTCCTTTAAGTACCAAAGGAAGCCTTTCCTCAACTAATTATTTCCTGTTTATCTTGTATAGAACTTGCTTATTCGCTTGCATGTAGTCTCTCCCATTAGCAATATGGCTAAGTTAGTGATTAGAAAGAAGTCCACTTTACCAGAGCACATCAAAACAACTACAAATTGGTCAAAGTGGGGGGAAAAAACTAAAATAGAGAAAGTGAAAGAAATCTCTAACAAAGGGAAAAACACAGACAAGAGGGGAAATGAGCAAGGAATTCTCATTTGGAAAAACAGCAGAGAGGAAATGACCAGTGAAAAGCTCACAATACTATGGCAGTTGGAGAATGCCAAGAGCAAACTCCAGAAGAGAATAATTTGTTAAATATAACTGTAACCCTAAGAGTAGGAGCTTTAAAAAAACGTTTACTCAGTAACTTACCAAGAGAATGCAATGGTCCCAAAAACCTTGTGAGTAGTTGGAGGATCAAGTAAGGTAAGTGAAAGAAGAAATAAGGAGTGAAATTAAAGTTCAAATAGAAACTCAAAGAGAGATTTAAGGCTTAAAATAAATGCTAGAAGACATTCTGGAAGTCTATTACAACTAGAAATCAAAGAATGCTTCAGGAATCCTAGATTTAATTCACCTTGAAAGATGATTGCCAAGCCCCAGAAATTCCCACTCAAATAAATATTTGACATAACTGAACACAGAACAGGGAATCTCAGGCATAATCACAGTGGACATCAATGAAAAATGAATGGAAAACCTAGAACATGATATTTAAGACAGACTGAATTGGAAAATACAGAAAAAGAATATTTACATAACTTAGCTGATTAATTTGATCTTACTGCTACATTAGGCACAACCCCATGGGGCAGTTTGGGATGGCTGTAGGAGGGATTTTGAAGAAAGCTGGTGACTTCTAAGCACAGTTCTTAAGAAAGTGAGAACTTAGTAGCCTCTAAAATACAACCCTAAGAAAGGCAACCAAGTGTGCCTAAGCCAAAAGGGTTACAGAGTGAATTAGGATTTATGTTCTGGAAGGGGAACAAGACCTAGATTTTTTCTTGGTATGGTTCCTGTAAAATCAGATCTAGGAAAGGGCCTTGAACATCATCTGTTCATTGTTTCTATCACTTTTTTTTTCCTTTATAATCTATACATAGGAGTGAATCTTTGAGTCCTATTTTCCTTCTTGATTACTATTTTAATTGCATTATATCTATAAAAGAAGTGTTTAAAATATAAAAATGTTTTGTCCTAGATCGTGATTATTTTTCTTGAATATTCTGTGTGTGCCTGGGTTGACTAGTTATCAGGGAGACACAGCATACACTTATGTTGCTGTTCATCTTTCATTCTGAAGAGGACTGATGATATCACGGGGTCACATCTTGACTTGCACAATGAATTGGATTGAAGTGGGGCAGAGATACATACAGTTGTCAGCCTCCCTCTCACTCCCCGAGTCCAATGACAAAAGTTAGGCCGGCTGGGGAGGGCTCGAGACGTGGTGGATGACTCTGGCATCTTGGATGTCTGACTAAGCTCCAAGAAGTCAAGCCCCCGCTTCAGCTGCCACTGTGACCATCCGGAACAAATTGTTCTCATCTGTTCATTCCACAGACATGTCTTCACACGCTTGGGGCAGACAGTCCCCTGATTCACTGATGTGAGACTATGCGATGTTTGGGGAGGATCAGCCGCTCTGGGGTCCACCTTGGGTGTCAACCTGCCATCCAACTCTCACCTGTGGCTCCAAGAAGCCGTGGCTTTGAACAGATGGGCTAAACCAGGATAGCTGATGGGTACCCGACACAGAGAGGCTTTTTCATTTGGCATGAGGCACTTGCTGAAAAGGAGAGGAAGAATCAGGAGAGACAATACCTTGAAGGAAACTAGGAACTTAAAAGGTGAATGAAGGCAAGGGCAGAGAGCTTCTAACCATGAAAGATGTCCAGTGCAAAGGCCTAGAGATTGGAGGTGGAGTGTTTTATTGTTTTTTCTAACATTTTGTTACTCAGTTACATGTAAAGCAATTTTTAATATTTGTTTTTTAAAATTTTGAGTGTCCGATTCTCTCTCTTCCTCTTTTTTCAGCCCCATTGAGAAAGCAAGCAATTTGATACAGGTTATACACGTGCAGTCATGCAAAACAAGCAAAACATCATCTAACAATACTGCTGTAACTTTGTACACAGTATGTTTCACTTTGAATAGACTCATGAAAGTCTTTCCAGGTTTTTCTGAGAGCATCCTGCTCATCATTTTTATAGCACAATAGTATTCCAGTTGATGGGCATCTCTTCAATTTCCAATTCTTTGCCACTAGAAAAGACTTACTATAAATATTTTTGTACATAAAGGTCCTTTTCCTTTTTTAAAAATCTCTCAGATACAGACCAAATACTAGGTCAAAGAGTATGTATGTTTTCTAGCCCTTTGGGTACAGTTCCAAACTGCACTACAGAATGACTGGATCAATTCACAACTCCACCAAAATGCATTAATGTCTCATTTTTCCCACATCCCCTCCAACATTTGTCATTTTAATATAATAGGTTTGAGTTAACTGCTCAGAATTGTTTTAATTTGCAGTGTTAGAATATTTTTTTCATATGGCTATAGTTAGCTTTAATTAATTTATCTGAAAACTGTCTAGATCTTTTAATCATTTGTCAATTGGGAAATGGATCAATTAATTCATTTTTTGGTGAGGCATTTGAGGTTAAATAACTTGCCCAGGGTCACAATGCTAAGTAGTATTAAAAGTCTGGGGCTGAATTTGAACTCAGGTCCTCCTGACCTCAGGGCAAATGCTCTATCCACTGTCCCATCCAGCTACCCTAGCTCTTATTTTTTTTAAAAATTTGACTCAGTTCTCTATGTTTGAGAAATGAAGTCTTTATCAGAGAAACTTGCTTCAGATTTTTTTCACAATTATTGATAATTATATCTCCCCATTTATTCTATTCTCTCTCCTTTTATTCTATGCCGCCTCAAAATTATTCTGATTCTGACTTTTTTCTCACCCAACCTGCCCTCCCTTCTATCACTCCCCTTCTCTGATCCCCTTCCTTTCCTATTTTCCTATAGGATAAGGCATTTCTATTCCCAAAAGAGTATGTAAGCTAATCCCTCCTTGAGCCATTTCTGATGAGAGTAAAATTCACTCATGCCCCTTTACCTTCTCCCTCTTCTTCTTCACTGTAAAAGCTTTTTCTTGCCTCTTTTATGTGAGATAATTTACCCCATTCTCCCTCTTCCTTTTTCTCCATTCTTTTACATCCTTTTATTTTTATTAGATATCTCATATTTAACTCATATCTGTGCTCCCTATATAGATATGCTCCTTCTAACTACCCTACAAATGAGTTACAAGTATCATCTTCCCCTGTAGGAATGTTTAACCTTATTAAGTCCCTTATGATTTCCCTTTATATGCTTTTCTAGAATTTTGTATTTTTTGAAAGTCAAATTTTCTGTTCATCTCTGGTTCTTCAGCAAGAATGCTTCAAAGTCCTTCACTGAATTTCTATTTCCTAGCTCCTTTGTCCTCTGGATTACCATATTCCAAGCCCTCTGATTTTTTGATGTAGAAGAAGCTGCTAAATCTTGGGTTATTTTGACTGTGGCTCCACCGTACCTGAATTGTTTCTTGCTGGCGGTTTGCAGTGTTCTCTCCTTGACCTAGAAGCTCTGGAATTTGCCTACAATATTACTAGGAGTTTTCATTTTGGGATCTTTTCCAGAGGGTGATTGGTGAATTCTTTCAATTTCTATTTTTACTCTCTGGTTCTAATTTTCCTGGATGATTTCTTGAAAGATGATGTCTAGGCTCTTTTTTTTGATCATGACTTTCAGGTAATCCAATAATTTTAAAATTACGTCTAATCTGGATTGATTTTCTATATCAGTTGTTTTTCCAATGAGATGTTTTACATCGTCTTCTATTTTTCATTCTTTTGGTTTTGTTTCTTGATTTCTCATAATTAACTCCCATTTGTTCAATTCTAAATTTTAAGGAATTATTTTCTCCTTTTCCATTTGGCCAATTCTACTTTTTAAAGCATTCTTTTTCTCATTAGCTTTTCATGTGTACTTCCTTTACCATTTGGCCTAGTCTGTTTTTTAAGTTGTTACTTTCTTTAGTATATTTTTGTCTCCTTTACCACATTGCTGACTTGTTTTCAATGATTTTCTTGCCTGACTCCCATTTCTTTTACTAATTTTTCCTCTTCCTCTTTAACTTGGATTTTCAAAATCATTTTTGAGCACATATTTTTCTTGGAGGCTTCAGATGTAAGGGTATTGTTATCTTTGTGTGTGTGTGTTTTGATCTCCCTGGTCGCCATAGTAACTTCCTGTGGTAAGAATCTTTTTCTGTTGTTTGCTCATTTTCCCAGCCCTACTACTTAACTTTGAACCCTCTGTTAAAGTAGGGCTCGGTTGCAGAGTAGAGGGTGCACTATCCCGAGCATCAGGGATTTTCTGCAGTTTTCGGAGATACTTCTAGAGGCTTGTAAGTTTTCAGTTCTTCTAAGGTGTTCTGATTTAAGGAGAGGTATATTTCCTATTCTCCTAAACTGTGCTCTGGTCTGTGAGTGGCCATAAGCACTCTTCTCTGGCAGGGTCCTGCTTTGGCCATAAGTGCTGGTGTCCTAGTGCTCTTCCTCACCCTGGAACTAGCACCCAGGTCTGTGACTTGGACCTGAGGGTGAGCAAAGCAACACAGTTCTGTCTTATTGCTAGAAAAGAGAACTTTGTAATTTCCTTCTGAGCAGCTGTTCGACCCCCTCACCATCTGTGGGCTGGGTGCTTCCAAAGCAGTTGTTGCCACTGCAGATTCAGTGACTCCAAGGTCTACTCCTGGTTTGCAAGGGCTATGCTGGCTCAACCTTACTGGACTGCACTCCACTGCACTGTGCTCCACTCTTACCCAGGTGTGTCAGGCCTTTCCTGCCACCCTTCCAAGGTGTTTTTGCCATCTTTGACTGAGAGATCTGGAAATTGCCACTGTTGCCACTGACTCAGTCATCCCGAGGCCTGGTCCTGGTTTGCTAGGGCTGGATCTGTGCTGGTGAAGCCTGCGGATTTTCTTCCATTTCACTCTGGTGCAACAGACCTTTTTTTTGCCAAACTTCTAAGTTGTCTTGGGCTAAAAATTATTTCACGCTGAATTTTTATGGATTTTGCTGCTCTAGAATTTGTTTAGAGTTGTTATTATTTAAAGATATTTGGAGAGATTTGGGGGAAAGCTCAGGCAAGTCCATGCCTTTACTCTGCCTTCTTGGCTCTGCCTCCAGGTGGAGGGTTGTGCATGAACAATAGTAAGACTATTCTCAGTGGGCAGTATATGTGAAGGGGAGTAATATATAATAAAACAAGAAAGGTAAGGGGCCTTAAATATCAAATATATTTGGTCCTAATGGTAATCGGGAGCCACTGAAGGTATACTAAACTGGAGAGAGAGACTTTCCTTTTAGAAAAATCTCTTTTGTAAATTTTGTGGAAGATGGTTTGGAATGAAGTAAGGCTTGAGACAGGAAGATCATTTTAAAATCGACTGTATAGCAGTAAGTAGAGAGAAAAAAATTAAGGCAAAAGATAATTCAAGAGGAAATAATAGAAATAAGCATCCCATTCCATATAACTACAAACTGCATAATACATGTGGGAAATTAATCTAATGATCCATAAAAAAGACTTGCATAAATTAAAATATAAAATGCTCCTTAAAGAAATAAAGAATAGCTTAAATAATCAGAAGAATAATCAGTGTTCATTCATGGCTGGGCTGTGCAAATATAATGTGATGAAAATATGACTAAAGCTAATTTATACTTTTGTTGTGATACAATCAAAGTATACTTGAGAAAACTGATAAAATAATAATAAAATTCAATTGGAAAAAATCTAGAATATCAAGAAAAAAAATGAAAAGAATAGGGACAGATTTTTAAAGTATTTTATAAAACAGCAGCCATCGAAACCATCTGAAGTAAGAAAGAAAAAAGGAGGGAGAAAGGGGACAGAGAGACAGGTCAATAAAACAGATGAGACAAAAGGATCATCACACACAATGGGACTCTATAAAGCAGAAATGATAAGTTGTTTAGAAAAGATTTCCTTCCCAAATGAAAAAAAGACAAACAAACACAAAAAAACAACTTTCTGGAAAAACCAAGAAAGCAGTCTGACAGAAATTAAGCTGGTATCCACACTTTATATCATATTTCACAATACATTCCAAACGGACATGATCTTAAAATAAAAAATTATACCATTTAAAAGGAAGACACTCATGGCTATAGGTAGAAGATGTATTCTTAACCAAATAAGGGAAAGAAGCAATTGCAAAAGATGACATAAATAAATGGGGTATTTTGTGGGGGGAGGAATCTTTCTTTCAAGTTTCTCCAATAATGGTCAAGTATCTGAGATATATGAGTAATTGAAAGAAAATAACTGAAAGAGGAAGGAAGGAAGAGAGGGAGGGAGGAAGAAAAGGAGGAAGGGAAGGAGGGAGAAAAGTAAAGGAGTAGGGGAGAGAGAGAGAGAGAGAGAGAGAGAGAGAGAGAGAGAGAGAGAGAATACACAATCAAAAATCAATTTCTGAATAGAGAAGTGGCCAAAGACTATGAATGGCCAATTATTAAGAAGCAAATGAAAGAGGAGGCATTCTCAAAGGGAGGGCACTGGAAGAAGGGAAAGAACAAGATTAAACGAGCCTAGAGGGAAGCTCAGGAGCAGAGGTAATAGAACCAGTGTTCCAGACCTCAGGAAGCTAGTGAAAAGGTAAAAAGCTGTGAGATGTGTCTCTGGATGATGGAAACCCCCCTCACACACAATGTGCTCTCCTCAGCCTCATTGTTATCACCACCAATACCATGTGGGGGGCCTTCTTTCCCCTTCCTGCTTCTTAGCCCCCCATCTCATCGTGCATTCAGAGCTGACTGAAGGCCCTGATTCACGTCCCGGCGGCCCCTATTTGGGGCTTGATTTTGTACAGACATGAACAAAAAAGGAAAAACTCCCTGCTAATACTTACAATGTAACGACCGCCTTTTCCTCCCCACCTGCCCGCCACAGAATGTCTGCCATGGCCATGATGAGGCAATTGTTCCGATAGGTCTCTGAAGGCTGTAGCTCCCTAAGCAGAGAAAAGAAAAATGCTTAAAAACTGAAAAAATCCTGTGAAAAATGCTGAAAACTCCCTGTATCACAAGGCGATGAGCTTAATTCATTGCCCATCAAGACCGTGGTAGTATCAGGGTAACTGGAAACTACCCAAGGTTTAAGGCAACACGAAGAAACTTGTGCATGTGAGTTTGGGAATTTTACTTCTTTTGGAGTCTGACACAGAGGATGACCTCTCAAATGTCTTCTTCATTTAGACTGCTTAATCACCTCCCAGAAAGTGGGCACCTCTGTAGGCACAGGAATACCCCTATATCAAAAAGAGATCCTGTCACAGCTTGCTCCTGGAAAAGAATATTACTTCTTAATCATATCAGATATCTTACTGCCCTTTTCTAGAGTAATCTATCCAACAATTGCCTAGGGACTGTTATCATTTGTTGTTCTTACATAGTATTAAAAATAACAGGCTGTTATTTGTAATGGTGGCAAACTAGAAGCCTTCCCAGTAAAATCACAAATGAGGCATGGAGAGCCATGATCACTTCTATTATTCAATATTGTACTAGAATGCTAGCTACAGCACGAAGAGAAGAAAGACATATCGGCTGGTTGGCTGGTTATTGTCCTTCGTTCTCAGCATCTCTCTGTTAGACTCAAATGGCAGTGTGTCTGGCTAGGGCTGATCAGACACAGGCTGGGCATAAATTGTCTCTGCGGACACTCGGGGTGGATTCTCTGACTTTGTGCCTCTCACATTTCTGCTCAGCTACTTCTGCTTTGCTCACAGAGCATAGCCCCTTCTCTGAGGAGAACGTGCTCACTGTGCTGGGAGGCCCTGTCCCCCTATCTCCGATGTCACACAATTGATTTCAAAGTTAAGAGAGGCCTTGACAGTGGGCCTGCAGTGCCTTTTCTGACCACCTTGTGAGCATTTGCCCTGTGTGTTCTCCATAAAATAATATTTTGGGCAAGCAGATTGGGATTTGAACACTGTGGCCAGCCCACGGAGTGGTGCCCTCTGCAGCAGAGTGGGGATGCCTGGCAGTTTAGTCCAAGAAAGGCCCTCAGGGTCTGGTCCCTTGCTTCACTTCATCAGTGACAAGAAAAGCTCGAGAGCGCTGTCCGTGGTCCAGAATCCCGGCACCATCATGAAGAGATGTCCTGGACTGATCAACTTCTCTGGGCAACTGAATTCTGACATAATTTTCCTTAAAGCCCCATAACTGACCATATCAAAGGCCTTGGTCAGACCCACAAACGTTGTCTGCAGACCCCTGTTCTGCTCCTGGCATTTTTCCTGGAGTTGTTGGGCAGCAAACACCATATGGACTGTTCCACGGCCCCTCCTGAAGCCATACTGGCTCTCAGGGAAATGACCTTTCTCTAGGTGTTAGGTCAGTCTATTAAGGGGAGACTCTTGACAAGAATCTTTCCAGCAATGACTAAGAGAGAGACCACCCTGTGATTGTCACAAGACAATCTATTCCCTTTACCCTTTATAAAGATGGACAATGGAGGCAGCCTTGAACTCTGGGCCATCACCTCTTCTTGCCAAGTAACCTGGAAAATTTCAGTCAGCTTCTGAATGAGCAATGGACCGCCCCCCAAAAAAGGTCTCAGATGGAACAGAGTCAGCACCCGGCCATTTACCACATGAATGGCTCAAAAATCTCTTCTTCAGTTGGAACTTCAGCTAGGGAGGGACTGATTTCAACTTGAGGTAAAACAGTAGCTTCAGCATTGATTGATGATGGTCTGGTGAGAACACTGTGGAAGCACTCAGCCCATCTCCCCCCCGACCATGCCCTTATGACTATTCAATGTGGCACCATTGGCTCTGAGTAGCTGAGATGCACCATAGGTCTTTGGCCCATAAAAAGCTTTGAGCGCCTCATAAAAACACTTTGGATTGTTACTATCAGCCCCAAACTGAATTTCATCCTCCTTCTTACTGAGCCAAGAATCCTGCGACTCTCATATTTTTAACTCACTTTACTTTTGATGGAATGGCATGCTTACCTTCTTAGAGGAGGATGAACTACCCTGCCGGCACACCCTGAGGAGTTTTCATTTTTCATTTAGCAGCTTTTGAATTTCCCCAATTATTTTCATCAAATAGATCTTGATGTGTGTGAGTGCTCTGACCCAGATGAGCAAATGCAGAGCTGTACACCAAATCTCTGAAAGCTGCCCACTCCTCTTCTGCTCCATCACTGCCATTGTGTGTTGGTCCAACTTTCTCTCCAAGGTGGTCACAAACTGGTCCCCCTCAGAGCAGCACTCTAATCTGCTGACAATTCTTTTTTTTGCCATTTTTGTTGAATGTGAATATTTGGCTTGGAAAGGTTAAGTTTAGGATCAGTCCAGCACTGTGCACCATGTGGTCCCTCTCACGTCCTGACTGTCTCTTCTCCTAAATGCCAACATTTGCTGCAAGGGTGTATCCATGAAGTTTTACTGCATTTAGGGAAATGGAATACAGTGTTGGCGAGGAGAAGGTTGTAAGATGCGCAGACCTTCAAGAGTAAGCTCCCATTGCTATTGCCGTTTCCTCCTCCCGAGGACTCCCTGCCATGTCTGGCAGTCTGAGCCTGTTCTAGTACTCGAGTCACCCAGAATTACAAGCCTGTCTGCTTCTGGCACACTGATGATGAGGGACTCCAGGTCTTCATAAGACTTTTTTCACTTCATCAGGCTTCACCATGGTGGGATCGCAGGCGCCGACAGTAGCATGGTATTTTCCTGCAAGGGACCAATGCATTGTCATGAAGCTGTCACTGTGAGCTTGTGCACTAGATCAGTTCTGATCGCAAAACCTGCACCACTGCCATGTATCCAGCTCCTACTTGAGCAGGCCGGCCTTCACTTGCCAGCCTTGTTTCACGCAGGGCTGCTATTTGGGTGCGAGACCTGCTGAGCTCTCTTGCGACAAGAACTGTTCTTCTTTCAGATCTATTAGATTCTGTGTTCTGTCTATAAGTGTGTAACACATTGAGCAGAATCAACTTTTCAGAAGTTTTTGTAGATTTTTTAGTGTCTCCACCATGGGGTCAGGCCAGGGTTGGGTGAGCAGGCAACTTCTAGGGCACCTTTTCTAGCCCCTTCCTCACACATGGAGGTGAGCAAGGAGGTCCTAACAGGCTGCTCAGACACCTAAGGAGCTGCCGATCCCATGATGATCCAATGGTCTGGGCCTCCTGTGGGCAGGGTTGTGACTACAACTCCCCATGTATCTGCACCCACTGCTCCATCACTCGCCCATCACCACAGGGCTTTGAGATCGGGGAAATAGTAAAATGGTACGGTCATGTCTTTGGATTCACAAGTAAATTGGATTTAAGTGAGGCAGAGTTACATGAAGCCATCAGCCTCCTTCTCTCTTGTAGAGCCTCCACTGTCCAGTGGCAGGACAGGATCAAGATGAATAGGGATGGCCCAAGATGTAGTGGATGACCTTGGGGATCTTCAGTGTCTAACCAAACACTCAGCACTCCAAAGCTCTGCTTTATCTGCCTTCATGGCCACTGGCGCCCATGCCATTCTTCACATGCTCAGGGTAGTCTCCCCTACCCCACCATAGGGTTGCCTCAACCTGGTTTAGCCCATCTGCTGAAACGGTTTCCTGGGGTGTGGCTGCTGTGCATGCTCCCTGGAGCCACAGGTGAGTTAGGTGGGTCAGGTGGACACCTGAGGTGGGAAGCAGCCAAATAAAGGGCTCAGCAGCCTTCACACCAGAGGTACGAGTCTTCCCTGAACATATCCTATACCCCCCAAAAAAAACTGATGGGTTAGTTGGTGGTTGTCCTTCATTCTCAAAAAGGAACAAAATGGCATCTCTATGTTGGAGTCAACTTATTAAAGGGATTAGAACAGGCAATGAGGAAACAAAGCAATCATTTTTGAAGATATTAAATATGATAGTATAAGTAGAGAATCAAGTGAAAAACTCATTAAAATTATTAATTTTAGCAAAGTTGGAGGTTACAAATAAACTCACAAAAATCATCAGCATTTCTAAATAGTAACAAAGTCAGCAGCAAGAAATAAACAAAAAAAATTCTATTTTAAAATAATTGTGGACAACATAAAATATTTGGGAGTCTAACTGCCAAGCCAAACCCAGGAACTATGTGAACACAATTACAAAACACGTTTCACACAAATAAAGTCTGATCCAAACAACTGGAAAAATAATAATTGCTCATGGGTAGGTAGAGCCAAAATAGTAGAAATGAGAATTCTACCTAAATAACTATTTAGTGCCATGCCAATCAAAATACCAAAAAATTATTTTAGAGAACTAGAAAAATAATAACAAAATTCATCTGGAAGATCAAAAAGTCAAGGATATTGAGGGAATAAATGACAAAAAAATATGAAAAAAAGAAAGGTAGGTGACCTAATTGCACCAGATCTCTAATTGTACTATAAAGTAGTAATTATCAAAATAATCAGGTACTGAAAAAGAAAAAGGAGTGGAATAGATTAGATATGTAGTACATTATTTTAAATGACCATAGTAATCTAGCATTTGATAAAGTCAAAGATCCAAGCTTAAAACAAACTTAGGGAAAAACTGGAAAACCATATGGA
Organism: Myrmecobius fasciatus; assembly: GCA_023553655.1. Classification (NCBI taxonomy): domain Eukaryota; kingdom Metazoa; phylum Chordata; class Mammalia; order Dasyuromorphia; family Myrmecobiidae; genus Myrmecobius; species Myrmecobius fasciatus. Next base: position 40,991 of record JAJPUD010009171.1, on the reverse strand, counting down.
CGAAACTAGGAATAGATCAAAAACTCATACTGTACACCAAGATAAGATCAAAAAGGGCACACAATTTGTATATAAATAGTGATATCACAAGCATATAAGGGGAGAGTGAAATAGTTTACCTCTTAGGTCCATGGAGATTTAGGACCAAACAAGATACATAGAGAATTCGAATGTAAAATGGATAATTTTAATTAGGTAAAAATTTAAAGTTTTTGCACAAACAAAATCAGAACAACCAAAATTGGAAGGAAAGCAGAAAACGGGGGAATTTTTTTGCAGCAAGCATCTCTGGTAAAGGCCTCATTTCTCAAATATATAGAGAACTGAGTCAATTTTATAAGAATACAAGTTATTCCACAACTGATAAATGGTCAAAGGATCTGAACAGGCAGTTTTCTGATGAAGAAATTAAAACTACCCTTAGTCATATGGGAAAATGCTCTACGTGACTGGAAGTTAACTCCAAAATTACCAACTCACAACTCTTAATATAACAAAAAAAGGAAAATAATAAATGTTGAAGGGGAGATGGAAAAACTGTGGTGCTAATGCATCTTTGGTAGACTTGTGAACTGATTAACAATTCTGGAGAGCAATTTGAAACTATAAAACTGTGCAAGCTTTTGACTCAGCAATATCACTACTGGATCTAATCCCAAAGAGATTTTTATCAACAAGGGAAAAGAACCTATTTGCACAAAAATATTTATAGCAGTTCTTTTTGTGGTGATAAAGAATTGAAAATTGGGGCATCTAGATGGTGCAGTGGATAGAGCACCAGCCCTGAAGTCGGAGAACCCGAATTCAAATCTGATCTCAGACACTTAACACTTCCTAACTGTGTGACCCTGGGCAAGTCACTTAACCCCAATTGACTCAGCAAAAAAAATTGAAAGTTGAGGGGATACCTATCAATTGGGAAATGGCAGAACAAGTGGTATGTGCATGTGATGGAATAATAACTTGTGCTATAAGAAATGGCAAGCAGGATGCTCTCGGACAACCTGTAAAGACTTAAAATGAACTAATGCAATGTGAAGTGAACAGAACCAGGACAACATTGTGCAATACTGTACATTGTAGAATTGTGAGTAACTTAGCTGTTCTCAGCATTACAATAATCAAAGATAATCCCAAAGGATTTATGATGAAAAATGCTATCTGCCTCCAGAGAAAGCACTCATGTTGTCTAAATACCAACTGAAGCATGATTTTTCTTTCTCTTTTTTAAAAAAATACATTATATTTGAAATTTAATATTTTCCACAGTTACATTTAAAACTCTTAATATTTGTTTTCAAAATCTCTGAGGTCCAGATTCTCTCCTTTATTCCCACCCCAACCCACATTAAGAAACCACATGAGAAGCTATGCAAAATATTTCCTTAAAAGTCATGTTGTGAAAGAAAACATAGCTCTCCCATCCTAAAAAACCTTCAAGAAAAATAAAGTAAAAAAAAAAAAAACCAAGAGATGGAAAATGCTTCAATCTGTATTCAGACACAATCAGTTCCTTCTCTAGATATGGACTGGATTTTTCATCTTAAGTCCTTCAGAATAGTCCTGGATTGTTGTACTGCTGGGAATAGCAAAGGCATATATAGCTGATCATAAGAGAACATTGTTATTACTTTGTTTGCACTACATTTCACTTTGCTTGAGTTCATGGAGGACTTTCCAGGTTTTTTTTTCTGAAAGTATCCTGCTTGTCATTTCCCATAGGATAATAATATTCCATCATAATCACTTATATAATTTATTCATCCATTAAATTGATATGTATCAATTCCCCAATTGATAGATATCCCCTCAGTTTTCAGTTTTTTCCCCTGAGAAGAGAATTGGTAAAAATATTTTTGTATATGTAGTTCTTTCTTTCTTTTTCTTTATTTGAGTTTTCTTGCACATTGCACATGTATAATCTATATCTGATTACTGTCTCAGGGATTGGGGAAGAGAAGGAGGGATAGAATTTTGGACTCAAAACTTTAAAAAACCCCAATGAATATTAAAAATTTTTCTTATATACAAATGGGAAAAATATTATTAAAAAAACAACAAATCAATGATGATGATGATAGTATGGTAAAAGGGAGAGCTAAAGACACAATAAACTTGTAAAATATTGCATGCAAATGACTCTTACATTTTAAAATTCTCCCCTAAGCATCAAGGGCCTAGATGAAGGCAGAGTGTAGCTCTCAGCCTAAGTCCAACTTTGGTAAGGAGCAGAGATCGGGCCTGAGCTCTAGTACATTGAGGGCTTAAGCCCAGACTTCCTCAATCTTCCTGCCTTCTCTCTGTGATTATCTCCAGCTCACCCCCTCCACAGCTTGCTGACAGACAGACAGCTGTTTGCCCATCGTTTCCTCCATCAGGTTTTGGGCTCCTCCAGATCAGAAGCTGTCTTTGCCTTCCCATGCATTTCCAGGTCTCAGCACAACACCGGGTCCATTTTAGGCATTTAACAAATGCTTGCTGACTTCTTCTGACTTGAGGTGGCCATATGATCACCGCAGAGACCACGCAAGGAGCCTCCATACTGGACAGCCCACTGGAAACCTCACGACCACCAAAGTGCGGCTCACCTGGGCCCTTTTGGCTAGTGCTGAGCAGTCCCTACCTTCTCCATCAAAGGGCTCGGATCGGATTCCTGCCATTTTTTTTTTAATGTGTTGATTGGTTTTTATTGACTACTTTGTTTTTTACTTTGTTTTTTTTTTTTAATAAAGCTTTTTATTTGCAAAACATATCAGTGACCATTGCAAAAAAACTTTTTTT
>JAJPUD010009171.1:0-24131 GCA_023553655.1 Myrmecobius fasciatus | reverse complement strand
GGCCCCTGATGCCCCCAAAATGCCATTTCTCTGATAATCAGATCTGGAGCTACCCTGAGAAAACAGCTTCCCTCACATGGGCCCGATGCAGGGAAAGTGACACCCAGCTGGGAACTGGCAAGGTGACACGTGAGGCCTTTCTCTGAAGCAATGAGGGAGCTCCATGTGTGGTCACCACCATTTCAGGGGGCTCTCTGTGACCGCGTTTGGGGTTTCCTTGGGTTTGGGGCTTCCTGCTCTAGCCCACTTTACAGATGGGGAAACTGAGGCAGACAGGGTCACACAGCAAGTATGGGGCAGAGGCCAAAGGTGAGCTCTGGTGCAGGGACCCAGCCCCAGGACTCTACCCGCTGCCCCAGCTGGCTGCCCAGTCTCATTGCTCTTGTTCCAGCAGAGGAACGCAGTGAGGAAGATCACCGGCAAAGCCAAACCAAGAGATCAAGACGAGATCATCGTGGCAGCCACTGATCAAACTGGGAGTGACCTAGGAAGGGCACCGTGGTGTGCCATGCCGGGCATCTGATTGGGGTGCCCTAACTCCCCATCTTTCCCTGCCCCAAAACAACCTGAGGTGGCAGCCCAGGTCCCACAAGACCCCCCAGTGAGCTTCCTAAGGCCCAGCTTCCCTCCCCAGTAAATGCCAGCCGCTTCCTACTGCCTTTAGGGCCACATACTCTTCAGGAGCTGGCCCCGGGCCACCTGCTGTTCTAGCTTCGTTCCCTTCTTGTGCAGCACGGTCTAGGCACACTGGTCTGTCTGCTGCTCAGAGGCTATCCCCTGTGCCTCAGTGGCTCTCTCTGCTTATCTCCCCAAAGAAGGAGGGTCTGGGGCCATCACTGCCTGGGCAGAGGGAACCGCCGTGACCCAGGGCATGGGCAGCACCCGCCACTCCCTTTGCAGGGAGCTGTCCAGGGTGCTGAAAGGTGCCATAGGCGGCACAGAGCCAGCACTTACAGAGAGCTTTTCAAGGCTCACAAGGAACGTTACAATGAACTTCTCCTGGGAGGAGGTGCTGGTATTAGCCCATTCTGTAGGGTTCGGGGGGCGTAAGGCAATCAGGGTGAGTGACTTATTCAAGGTCACACAGCTAGTGAAGTGCCAAGAATCTGAGGCCGCCTTTGACCTCTGGCTCTCCTGACGCCAGGCCCAGCGCTCGGTGCATCGGCCATCAGGGCCCTCCCCGCAGACAGAGATGCAGTGACCTGGCCACAATCACAGACCGTGTCCAAGGTGGGATTCAAACTTAGGCCTTGCTGGCTCTCGCTCGACTATGACAGCCGCCCACTTGGATGCACACTGTCCATTTAAAAGCGCTGTTTCTGAGGCCTCAATCTCAGCACAATGGACTTTGTACTTTTATTTATCGATGGAAAAGATACGATAAAAAGTGATATAGTGAGAGGGTGCCACAGTGCACAGAGCCCCTGAACCCGAGTTCAAATCCAGCCTCAGACACTTACTGTGTGAACCTGGGCAAGTCATTTTACCCCGTTTACCTCAGTTTCCTCAGCTGCAAAATGAGGTGGAGAAGGAAACAGCAAACCATCCCGGCATCTCTGACAAGAGAACCTCAAATGGGGTCATTAAAAATCAAATATGATTGAAGCCAGGGAACATCAACATGGATTAAAAAGTTGGTGGTTTGGGGGTGAATAAGGGCAGAAGAAAGGAGACACCATGAGCTCTGAGGCTAGCCCTGCCCTAAGAATAAGGGGGATGCAACTCAGCATCGGGAGTTCTGAGGCTAGCCCTGCCCTTGGAGTAAAGGGGGTTGAGGCAACTCAGAAGTGGAAACAGGCTCAAAGAAAGATGATCAGAGCTTCCATTTTGGAAATCCCGAGTCTGCATCATCCGAGTCAGAACCGAAGCCCACCCCGTTCTGCCCCTTCCTTTGACAGATGAGAAAGCTGAGGCTCCCCAGGGCCCGTGGCCTCCCCCACGGCTGGCTGACAGCTAACTACGGGCCCAGAGAATGTCTCACGGACACCCACGTTGGCAGCCAGCGAGTCCCAGACGTACCGAGCGTGAGGATGTCTGCTGCCTCCTCCACACAGACGGGCACGGTATGGACGGGGCTGGTCCTGAGAAACAAAATGTAAACACGAGTTTTAAACGTGCCAGAGGCGGGCAGTCCCTGAAGAGGGAATCCCCAATGTGCGGGACTGAAACCGAGCTTGGGGCCTTCCCTCTGCAGCTGCTGCGGGGCTGACAAGGGCCAGCACTTTCCGTTGGGACCCGAGAGACTCTGGCCTGCTGCCTGGCCGTCAGTGGACAGCAGAGCCCGACCCTTCCGCTGCCAGCTTCTGTTTCCCAAGTCTCTGACAAGCCGGCAGCCTTCAGGATGTGGGCAGGGGACCGTAGCCGACTCTGGACCAGCTGGGAGGCCCTACCCCCAGTGGGTCCGGGCGAGAAGTGGGGAGCTTGGGATGGAGCCGAGGGTCCCGGCAGTCATGTGACCCCCCCCCCAATCCCACTGCCGGGCCCTGGGCCTCTGCAAACCTTCAGAAAAGGCCAGCGCCATTTCCTGGCAGTTTTTAAGTCTCTTTCCCTACTTGTGTGAAGTTTGCGTGGCCGAAGGACAACTGAGCTTTGGAAGAAAAGGCTCACAACAGCGGGACGACATCCCCACAAAGCACAGAGAACTCAAGCCCCCCCTCCCCCAAGCACCGGCAGTGCGTGAGACAATCTGGGCTGGGCTACAGCGTCCCGCAGGAGAGTAACTTCCTTGTAACACGAATGAAAGAACCCCCAATACACATGACGCCAGCTTCACAAACACGGCTTTCTCGGGGCTCCAACAAAGGAAGACACCCCGATCCCCTCCCTCAGAAGCTCCAGGTTTCTTCTGGGGTGCCGGGTCTGCGCTCGAATCCCAGGCCACACAATCTTAAAATGAAAGATGCTTCGAATCAAGAATGGCCAAGGAAGGCTGGGCCCCCAAACCTTGGGCACGAAGGCCCTTCTCACACCCACTCAATGGGCACTTGAATACCCACGGCGCCCAAGGCTGGGCTTAGGAGGTGAGACCAAATGGAAAGGAAAGGCTCCCCTTCTCCTGAAGGGAGATCAGGGAGCACCGACCACGTGCCCATGAACTGAAGTGGAGGGTGGGCAAGGGGGGCTTCACACTGGGGAGGGCAGGCAGAGGAGGGAGGAAAGCTCTGTTTGGAGCCCTATGCCCCAGCACCATCCTTGGCAGAGGAAGCCCTGGGGAGATTGGACTGCAAAGGCAATCAAGGATCCCCATTTTATCCTGCAAGTCACCCCCTTGTTGACTTTCCGTGCCCCTCTGCCCCTCCTTCTCTCCTCCATCTGCTCTTCCCTTTTCCCCCGGCACTCCCAAGTAGGCAGGAGGGCTCGGCGCTCTCTCTTCTCTGCTCAGGGCCCCCATTTCCTCATCTACAAGATTTGGGGGGTTCACAGATTCATCTGGGCAGCCCACCAAGTGGAGGAGGAGCCCCAAAGGGCACTGGAGAGGTGCCCGAGACGTGTCTAAGATGAGAGGGCATGGGGGCAAAGCTAAACCAAAAGATTACGACAAGAGTTCATCATAGTAGCCACTGATCGGCCTGGGGGTGACGCAGCAAGGGCACCATGGTGTGCCATGCTGGGCTGATCGGGGCGCCGGGCCGTCCTCCAACTGCCTGGATAGAGGGGACTCCCCAGACCATGAAGTCACATGTCTTCACCCCCACCTGCCCCTGCCCCTCCCCCCAAACGACCCTGCTGATGTGCAGCCCCAAGGTTCACTGTCCCCCGGAGGCCACCTGGGGAGGTGGGGAGGGCCCCTGAGGACACGCACACTCTCTGAATGGTGTAGACAGAATTCTTGTTCCTGGTGTGGTTGGGCTCAGTGGTCTTGGAGCAGGGCCTGCATCAGCTGAGATCCCCCCCCCTTCAGCTTCAGAGAGCTGGATTCTGGGTGAGGGAGCCTGAGCAAGTCACTTCCCCTGCCTGCCTCAGTTTCCTCATCTGTCAAATGAGCTGGAGAAAGACATGGCGAAACCCTCCAGGATCATGGTCAAGAACAGTAACTTGAGGGAAACCTAAAGAACAACCTCCCATTTATTAAAAGAGTGAATTAAGGGACAGGCACAAACCCCCAGCCTCCTTGCTCCCAATCTCCAATCCCTCTCATTCTATCCCAGAAACCTCTGAGTCACCTCTGCGTCACGCTCTCCACCAACTGGGTCCTCATCGGAGGCAAAGGCCGGGAGGAAAAAGGCTGCTAAGAAGTCACACCTGCCCCCATGAAGCCATTTTACCGAGGATCCCAAGCTTAATGATCTGCCCAAGTCTCCCAACCAGAAAGCGTCATGTCAGAAGTTGAGGCAGCTTTCTCTCTCACAAGCCTCAGGGCGGCAAGGGCAGGAAAAGCCACTAAATGACGGGATAGCATAACGCCGATAAATTGTATTGATCCGAGAACCTCGGCTGGTACCGAGCAAGGTGCGAAACGGAGACAAATGTTCATCCTGGCGCTGGTCACCACGATGCAGGAGAACCCCTGCAAGACGGGTCCCTAAAGATGACGGAGTGTTCTAGGAGCTCTGGGCGGCTGCATCCAACCCCAATATGGCGGCCTTTCCTCAATGGGATCCATAAGTGTTCAAAAGAGATCACTGCAACTGTCTGCATGTGTACGTGTGCTCGCACACACACACACACTCACACACACTCACTCACACACACTCGCACACTTGCACACACTCACTCACACACTCGCGCACACACTCACACACACTTACACATACACTCACGCACTCACTTGCACACACACACTCACACACACTCACTCGCACACACTCACTCGTGCACACACTCACACACTCGCACACACACACTCACACACACACTCATACACTCACGCACACACACTCACTTGTGCACACACTCGCACATACACACTCACTCACGCACACACACACACACACACACACTCACACCCCTCTAAACTGAGAGCACCGTCTGTCATCCAAACGGCCACAAAGCTGGATGGAGAGCCCACAGACCTGGCTTATCAGAGATTTATTCTGGACAGAGTGAACACAGACCAATGAAGTCTGAGACGGAGTAAGAGCAGGGCAAGAGGCTGGAGGGCATTTAGGAAATGGGGCCGTCTCTTCAGTGGCCCCGCGCTTCTGCCTGAAATAAAAACTTTTAGCCTTCCGCAGTCCGGAGAATCTACTGTTTATGAAAAAGGAGAACAACTCTGGACAGAGAGGGGCTGAGTAACAGGAGAGAGAGGGAATGATACAGGGCCTGGGGACGAATGACGCTGAAAGAGGAGGAACACGATTTCGGGGGGAAAGAAGGAAATCACCAAACTAGCCATTCTCAATTAATATCTCAGAATTAGAACGTCTCAGCGGGAAGCCCAAAGCATGCTTCTCAAAGCCCCCTGTGGTCACGCAGCCTCTGCTTGCAGCCCCCACCAGTGAGCCCCAAGGCAAGCCCTCTGACCCCCAAACCTGCCTCTTGACAATCCCCACCCGTGATGTTAGTGGAGAAGCGACTGCCCCCTTTCGGGGGAGCCACTATTACAAAACCGCCACCCCGAGCAGGAGAGTAGGAATGGCGCTCAGTTTGGGGGGACGAGATCCCCTGCGTTTGTGTGCCCGCTTCTCACAAAGCGTCCCCGTGATGCCAGTGGGAGAGGAAAGGGAGCGGCCCCGCCTGCGAGCGAGGGTACGTACAGTCCGGTCTCCCCGACTCAGTCACGGGACCTCCACGTTCAAAGGCTCTGAATTCTGAAGGGCTTCTATGAGGCTTTGTTCCCGTGGCCTATAAATCACATGGCTGAGGATGGGTGCATTGTGGATATTCTTAGCAAGCGTCCCCATTGTTCCTTTTGAAGTTCCCTTTGCAGCACAAAGGGGGCACATTCAAAGCGTCAGGGAAAAGGCGTCTCAGCCTTTGAAAGAAAACCCTTTTTAAGATGAACAAACAAGCCCCGTGCACGACAAGCCGGTAAATTACGGCGCAGACATCTTTGTGTGTCAATCCAGCCACGACAGGCCTGGAGCCGCCCGGCGTCAGTCAGACCTGGGACCACCCGGACTCGTGGCCGCCTCTGGGTCTCGACCTTAGGGACTCTGCCACTTGCAGCCATCACCTTGAGGAAGGGCTCCTCGGGGCCGAAGTCCCTGGGGTTTTCCTTCTCTGTTTCTTTCTCTTCCCTCCCATCTGGAAGCTGCCTGGACCATCCCTCCTTCAGATCTCAGATTCCAGCTGTGCGGGGTGGGTCTGTGGCGGCAGATTGGCAAGAAGTGAGGGCAGGATGGAGGAGGAGGAGGAGGAGCTCTTCTGCAGGCTGCTCCTCTGCCACTGAGGGGCGCCCGGTGCCCTCCTCTGCCACTGAGGGGCGCCCGGTGCCCTCCTCTGCCACTGAGGGGCACCCGGTGCCCTCCTCTGCCACTGAGGGGCTCCCAGTGCCCTCCTCTGCCAGTGAGGGGCGCCCGGTGCCCTGCTCTGCCATGGCTCACTAAGCCTGGGACTCTTTCCTGCTAAAAAAAAAAGGGGATTTCTCTGCCACCCCTGGGAGGACTCTCCTGCCCCAAGGCCTGGGGCCTGGCTTCATCCCTGCAGGAGCTTTGGAAGCCGTGCACTTCCACTCTCTGCCACCCACTGTCCCGCTGCCAACAAGGGCAATGACCCCTTTGCTCACAAAGTGCCTTGCACGGTGCAGAAGGACTGCTGCGATTGGCTCTCCAGGATCGTCACCCAGGGCCCTATTCGCCCACTGAAGCTGCACAAAGCAAAGCCCTTTTCCCCGGGACGGCCTTCTTGATGCTCTCGCAGCTTCCTTCGTCCTCCCTACGCCACACTCACTCAGGCACAGTATCCGAGCCGGGGCCCGACCAGCCCTCTGTGCCGTGGGGTTGGCCCTCTGTGCCTTGGCCGATGCGGCCGAAGACCTCCGATCGTTTTCACTTTGGTTGCTGCATCACGTGCAATCGTCCTGGGCTCCATATATGAACGCCAAAAGTCCCGCATGACCGCGCCGCGGCTGGCCGTCCCCAGCTTGTGCACGTGTTTCTGGAGTCCCAATAAAAAGCCTCCCGTGTGTCACGGTTCCCTTGTTAGCGCCGGCCCAGATCTTTTCTGACTGACTCTGCCCCGCTCCGGCTTCAGCCAGCACGGCCTCCCTCGGCAACGAGGCAGAGCATGCAGCTATGGCACCCTGGGGTGGCCCTCGAGTTCTCCGCTGGAAGGGCTCGGCTGGCAGACAGTCCTGTGGCCACTCGCGCGGGTCAGAAAGGGCTCCTAAATCATGTCCCTGGCTCTCAAGAGAGGGAGCGGATCATCTGGGCTTTTACAACTCTCCTATCTTGGAGGAGAGCCCTGCCCCTAGCCCCCTCAGCCACTCTGGACTCAGAAACAGAAGTCGGGCCCCCTCTGCTGTCCATTGGCAGAGCCCCAGCAGCGCGGCTTCCCTAATGCTGCTAAAAGCAAAACCCCTTCTCTGTCCCCGGCCTCTTGGGGATCTCCCTTCCTGCCCTGAGTCCCCTGTCCCTGTTGTCATCTTCAGGATGGATCCTTTTGGGAACTGGAGCTGCTGGGGGGTTCTTGGGGCACCCCGAGGTTCACTCTCGAACATCTCCCATTCCACGTAGGCTGGCATCTCCTAACCCACCTGACTGCACCTGTCTTCCTCCTGCGAGCCCCCTGAAATCTGCCCTCCCCAAGACCAGGCCACCCTGTGCCCAGTGTTCTTCTTGCTCATAAGCCCGAGGAGGGAAGGGTCACTTTGCGCCAACAGTCCCATCCCTCTCATTGCCGGGGATTGGTTCCTCACCACCAGTTATGGCAAGGTTTAGGTTAAATTCCCACGGCGGGTCCCTCTGCTTGTCCAGGGACGAAATCATTGGACAAAGGCGGGTCACGAGGTTACGAGCTGCTGGGCTTTTGGCACAAAGAGCTGTCTGCCGTCATCACCAATAACGCCAGGCGTGGGATGCTTCTCGAGTGCCGCCATTTCTGCAGGTGCCCCGCGGGTCTCCCTTCACTCATGTGCCCCCGCCTCCACGTCACTTCCTGGGACTCTTCATCTTCAGCCTCCCAGGGTCCCCTGAAGTCGCGTGCCTCCGGCTCGCCCGTCATGGGCCATCGCCAAGGCTCGGTCCCGAGGGCCCGTCTCGCCCGGTTCTCTTGGCAATCGCGTCGGCTCCCATGGGGATGCCCGGTCCAAGCTGCTTCCCGACTCCGGATCTGCACCACCTGCCCTTCAGGTACGGCCAGCTGTGTGGCGAGCCCGAAACAAGCTCGCCGTTCCCCCAAAGCCTTCCCATTAGTGGCAAGAGCACCCCCGTGGGCCCCGGCCCGCACACTCGTGGCCATGCTGTCGCCGCCTTCGTCCTGCACGCAGAGTCAGTGGCCCGGGCCGTCTCTCCCTCCCCCGCAGCACGTGTCCTTCATGTCCCTTTCGGGTGACTCAGTCACACAGCTGGAAGTCCCTCCTGGCCACCGCCAATCTCGGCTTCACGCGCCCAGGCTGCCCCCTTCACACGGTGGCCAAAGCGATTCTCCCACGGCTCAGATCTCACGTCTCATCCCACTGGCTGCCAGCTGCTCGGCTCTTCTCAGCTCCTTCCCTCACCACACTGGTTACGGAGTGAACGGTCTGCCCAGCGGGCAGTGCCCCCGGCCCTCTTGGCCGCCCCCCAAGCCCCTCCGGCTTCCCCCAGACCCTCGCACCTAATTCACGTGCATGGCACCTAGCCGTGCCATGGAGACTCGGGTGGTGGGAGGCCGCCTTTGCCCGCCCTTCTGCCCCAGGCCTCAGCAGAGCGGTTCACGCTGCGGCAGGTTCCCGTTTCTACAATGCTGCTTTGTTCTCACAAGGTCCGAAGGGACAGAGACAAAGGGGGGCGTCATATGGCCCAGCCCGGGGCTTGAACGGGGAACCCGGGTCCGAGGCTGGTGCTCTCTTCCCTTCTTAACCCATCCTTCCAGTGGGTACCAAGGAATTCTGGAGGGAGGTGGGCACTGCGAGGGGAGCTGGCGGCTTCCTCTGGCACTCCAAGGGGCGAGCTGAGGGGGGCGGGGATGAATGGAGAGCTCAGCTGTGGTCCCATCACCACCGGGAGGATTGGTGAATGCTTCTCTCATGGCTCTTTGCTGACAGCCCCAGGGCCACCTCCGGAGCTGGGTCACAGGACACTCTCTTGGGGGGTGTAGCGGGGACTCCCACACAAATCCAAGCAGGACTGCCTGCTGGAGGCGGGCACTCAGGCTCACAGCACCCACCCTCTCTTCCCCAAAGCCTGTGCCCACAGAACACGGAGACTCCTGGGAAAGGGCACGGAGGTGCTGCTGAAGGAGGGGGGGGACTCTGCTAAGAGCAGGTCTGCCAACAAGGCTCCGGAGCAAGCAGCATCCAGCCTCTGCCACTGCATGCCCTGCTGAAGTCCAAACCCAGAGAGCCCAGGCCTAAAGTACCCGGGGCCGGGAAGAGCCGAGGACTCCGTGCAGAGCTTCCCCCTGGTGGCCAGCGAGGGCACCAGAGACCAGGAAGGCCGGCCCCGCCTGGGGCCGGAGGCCTGGGGAGAGCCCAGGGCAGAGCCAGGCGGGCACCCCGGCCAAAGCCCCAGGGCCTCTTGTTCGGCATTTTCAGAACACTTTGGGGCTCACAGAGCCCTTCAGATCTGCTTCCTGGGGGACAGGACCCGTGATTCTTCTCATCGTACAGCTGAGGAAACTGAGGGAGATGGGGGGTCACTGACTCGCCCAGGGGCCCACAGCTACCAGGGCCTGAGGCTGGACTCAGTCTCCCTGACTCCACTTCATGGGAGCCTCCAGAACTCGGAAGGGAAAGGTTCGGGAGGACCAGCGCCTCTGGGGTCAGGGCTGCCCCTCCACTGGCCACCTTCACCCAGCTCTCACCTGTGGCCCCAAGAAGCTGGACCTTGGGCGGCAGCCACAGGCCGGCAAAGCCCCCGGCCAATAGCTAGCCTGGAGTGAAGGTGGCCAAGGGGTCTCGAGCCCTATCTGCCCCAAGCGTGGGAAGCCTTCCCCAGCAGAAGGGGCAGAGGAGAACAAGGAGTCCCGACAGCTACGAAGGCGGCCGAGGCAGGACTGCGGAGGGCTGAGAGCTTGGGAGGCCACAGAAGGTCCCCCACTGCCCCGTCGCCATCCAGCCTGGCGCTTGTCCCGCCACTGCAGGCACGTGGCCTTTTGGTTGCAGGGGACGGCGCACTCGGGCCCCGGGGCCCAAGACATAGGAGAGCCTGGACCGAGTCTCTGTGGCCGGTGCGAATCTGGCCTGGCAATTAGGACCAAGAAAGCGCAGGTCCTGCGCCGGCCAGCGCCACACCGGCTACAGAGGATGGAGAGGTTCAGACTGCCGGGGAAATGAGCTCCCGGACCTCGCAGCCACTTTCCAGGGACATCCCGGTCGGTAATGAGATTGGCACCCACACTGCCGGAGCTAGCTCGGGGTGTGGGAGGCTCTGAGGGAAAATGGGGCGACAAGAGGGATCGGACCGACTGCCAGACTGAGGGTCTGGGACCTGGGTGCTGGCCTGTGCCACGCCTGTGAAAGCTGGACGTTGTACCAGTGCCACGCCAGGACACGGGACCGCGGCCATCGGAACCGTCACAGGGAGATTCCCTGGCAGGGAAGGGCCGGCCACGAGGTCCTCCCTTGGGCCCAGCTGCCCAGCACCCCGCGCCCCTGCAGAGAGCACAGCTCTGACAGTCAGCCACACGTGTGTCTTTTGGAGAAGCCTCCCAAGGCAAGGGCTCCCAGGGTGGTCAGAAGCAGCGAGACTAAAAAGGTCTCTCTGAGAACTCGGCAATCAGCCGTGGAACATGGGGACGTCAGCTGCGGCCCGTCGGAGCCAGAGCTTTCCCAAGGTCGGAAGGCCCTGTCAGCAAGGATCGGGTCTCCCACGGGACACCAGGGCCGAGCGTTTGGTAGCCGAGGGTCCCAGCAGCTTGTGGCTTTAAAGCAAAGGTCACTAAGGAGCTCGTACGGAGGAAGAGGCAAATAAACCTTGTTTCAGGGCCCCCCCCCTGAGAAATGTTCCTCAAAAAGCGCTGCCCTTGCGGACAGAGGGGCAGTCAGCAAGTCGCTCCTTAAAAGCCAGCAGTGACACAGCATGAATCCGGCTGATACATCAAATACAATTAATAGCCATTGATACGTGGCAGACTGATCCGTCATATCGCACTGGGGAAAGACACACGGAGCAGGGAAGGAGTCTCAGAACAGGGCGCCTTTCCTCGTGGGGATGAGAGCCGGGAGGCTTCCCCGGTCTGATGCTGGACCGCGGGAGGACCGGCCTCCCGGAAGGAGTCAAGGCTCCTCTTGGAGCTCCACACCAGCCCGGGGCCGTCCACTCTCCCTACCAGGGCAGCGTGGGAATGGAGAACGGGGTGTGTCTGACCAGGGGCAGAGCACTCTCTCAAAAAGCACCTGAAGGAGGGCCCCAGAAGGTCACCCTCAGAGGTTCAGCCCTCGTGGTCCTTCGGAAGACCACCCAGGAAGGCCCAGATGCACGGCGGCTGCTCCGTGATTTCCAGATGTCCATTTGCTGGGCAGTCAGTGAGGTCCGGGGCTGGATCTCTGAAGCGGATGCAGGAACATTGCAGGGGAAGGGGGAGAACAAGATGGCAGCCTTTAGCAGCCCTACGGCAGCCTGGCAGTTTGAGATGCTCCGAAGGATGGCAGGGGGTCCTGCCAGTGTCACCGACAGATGAAAAGGGAGAGAAGAACCAGAATTACACAGAAGGACTGGCGCAGGAGACAGGCTTTATCTCTGAAGAGAACAGAGGAACAAGAGAAGAAAAGCAAGATGAAAGCAAAAGAAACCGGCTCAAAGCTACCACGTGAAGAAGCCCCTGTCCGAGGTCCGAGACCGAGGATTAACCTGGAGAAGAAAGCGGTCACATCCACAGAAGCAGAGAGCACCCCGAGCCCCATCCAGAAGAGCTGGGGAAGAACGGTGCCCTCATCACTCGTGTCTCATGGGCACAGCAGAGCTGGCAAGGCCACGAGGGCGAGCCTGGTCCCGCCCCAGCAGGGGGCAGCTCAGGCAGACCCCAAAAGGGCTCCGAGGCTGTGCAGTGATCCAACCTCCTGCATTCGCCAAGCAGACTTCCCAGAGAGTCATGTTTGGTAGGAAAAGTCCTGACGACAGGGATGGAGCGGGCCAAGCTAAGGGGGCACGAACAGGCCACTAGTTACGTCCTGACCTCAGGAAGCGGGATACTGCCTGGCCACCAAGGAGAAGGGTTAGTGGTTCTGCCCACTGCCCTCGCTCACATGAAAGCTCCCGGGACAACTTTACCCACGGGGCCCAAAGCAAGGCCCAGGCCAGTACTGGAGGGAGGAGGGAACAAGAGGCCCGGCACCTGGAGGCTCAGAAAAGGCTCAAGCAGCAGAGGGAGGAGGGAGGCTCTTGCCCTCACTGGAAACATCCTGTGTCCAGGTTTGGCCACAGGAGCCAGAAGGTCATGTCCAGAGGCCAGCTGGGAACAAGGAGTACGTGAGGAGGAGTAATGTAAAATCAGGCTGGGAAGAGAAGCTGGACGCAGGCTGTGGAGGGCCTCAAGTGTCCCGCAGAGCAATCTGCCCTCTCTCCTGGACTTCCAGCCCTGAGAAGTGACCGCTGCATGCAAGACACATTGGAGAAGAGGCCGAGTGGAAGCAGGGCCTCAGGGAGCCCCAACAAGGGTCCCACAAGTGGGGGGCAGGAAGGGTGAGGAACCCACCGTCTCCCAAGGTAGCTGAGGCTGTTCTGATGGGAACTTAGCTTTTCTTGACATCCTTCATGACTTCCCCCAATTGTTTGTGGTTCTGGCCCGGCCCCTCGGCCCCTCAAACAGAACAAGTCTCATCTGTCCTCCGTGACCACCCTCCAAGTATCTGAAGAAGTCATCACACCGCCCCACAGAGTTCTCTCTGAGCTGACCTCCGGGGCCAGATTCCCAGCCCCTCCCGCTCTGGGTCACGGGCCAGCGGACGGCCTAGGGCCCATGGCAGGCTCTAGACCGTGCGGTCTGCGCCATGAGTAGCGCATCCCAGGGGAGCTGCCCCGGGACCGCCCTGTCCACAGCGGCTTATTTACCGAAGGATCAAAAAAAGGAAGTTTGAGGCAAGTGTTAACTCATGAAAACTGACAGTAATGCTACCCATAAATTATTCTGGGAGGAAACATTCCCAACTTCCCAATAAACATGGAGCACCAGAGGCCAAGCTGTGAGAGGCAATAAAACTGCCAAGGGCCCTTGGACCACCTCCAACAGAGCCTCCCAGAACAGCAGCAGCTGCCTTTGTGTCTCTGCTCTCCCCCCGGCCGGGCTGCACACCCTCTGCCTTTCTTGCCTTGGGCAAGGCCAAGTCTTGTGAAGGTTTGCTGCCTAGGACCGAATCCCTCCTCCTGGTCCTGGCCCCCGTGGCCCTCCTCAGAGGATGCTCAGCCATCCTTCCCCCTGTGGCCCTGCCTGCGCCGAGCCTTCCTCGGGCCCCTGGACGGCCTCCCCTCTCGGCTCCGTCACATCAGCGTCCTCCACGCTGTCCCCAGCACGGCTTCCGTGAAGCCCGCGGAGCCTTTCGCACCTGACTCTGGTCTCACCCCTCACAAAAGCCTTGCTGGCTCGCCCCACTCCCAGCGCCTCCTTCTTCGTTCCTCCAGACTTCTAGCATCGTTTTCCACCCCTGCAGGGGCTCAGCTTCCTGCAAGGAGCGGGCCAAGAGAAGAGGGAGTCTAAACCACGGAGGTGGCCGAGGGCCTGCACCCCAGGAGTCACAGGTGGCAGGCGCCATTTGGGCTAAAGCCAGACTATAATGGGCTTAAATGGCAAAGAAGGGGGTCTGTCCGTAATCCAAGAGGCAGTTCCTTGATCAGGGAGTGATGTCGTCAGACCTGAATCGGGGGAATATTAATGGGGCAGCTCGGGGGAGGATGGACAGGAGGCAGGGAGTCCATTAAGTAAGAGGCCATCTATCTACTTCATGACGTAAGAAGTCAAGAGGAAGGCCTGTGTCGGTGGAGAGGAAGAGACAGATAGATATTGTGGAACTGACTCGATAGGAGAGGGACGGAAACCTGAGCACTGGAAATTTTCATAAAGAGTTGTAAAACCCTTGACCAAAAAACCAACCAAGCAGACAGAAAAGTCAGGTAGAGGGATGACTGGGGTGGAGAAAGACAATGAGAACAGTCATGGAGCCCAGGGGAGGCTCTGGAGATCTCCCACTTCTCAGGCTGGCCAATATGGCAGATGTTGGAGGGGAGGTGGATCTCCAAGGCGGGGGAGTTGTGAGCTGATCCAACAGAGCCGTTTGGAGCTGTGTCCTTGACCCAGAAATACCACCACCAGGTCTCTATCCCAAAGAGATCAAAGAAAAGGAAAAGGGCAGAAATCCAGGAGCTCCATTCGTGGTGGCCAAGAACTGAAAACTGAGGGGATGCCCATTGACTGGGGAACGGATGAACAGGTTGTGGTCTATGATTGTGATGAAATGCAATTGTGCTATCAGAAATGAGGAGGAGAAGGCTTTCCCAAAAACCTGGGAAGACTTGCGTGAACTGATGCAAAGTGAAATGAGCAGGACCAGGACGCCAGTGTCCAAAGTAATAGTCATATCATAATGGACCATTAACCGAACGACCAAGCTATTTTCAGCCGGACGATGAGCCGGGACAACTCCGAAGGACTCGTGTTGGAAAATGGCATCCATCTCCAGAGAAAGAACTGATGGAGCCTGAATGCAGATTGGAGCAGGCTGTTCTACTTTGTTTTCCTTGGATTTTTTTTTTTGTCTGCATTTCTTTTGCAACATGGCTAATGTGGAAATGTGTTCTGCATGACAATACGTGTATCATCGATGTCAAAGTGCTTGTCTTCTCAAGGAGAGGAAGGGGAGGGAGGGAATTTGGAACTCAAAAATTAAAAAACGATGTTCACGTTGGTTTACATGTAATTGAGGAAAACAAAATAAAACTATTCTTTTAAAAAAAGTATTTGGTAGCAGAAATCTATTGTATGTGAATAAAGGATTAACTGACAGTGAGACCTTATTAGGGGAATTCAGGCCACCAAAACGGATTGTCTAAGTTAAAAAAGCGAGCACCCAACTCAGGCCCAGATATATTACAACTCCACATCCTGAAGGAACTGACAAATGGGACTGTTTGCCAAGCCCTTGGCAGTGATACCCGGAAAATGGCGGAAACTGTCTGAGCGCCACGATATCGGACGGCGGGAAATACCCGATTTTCTGAAAAGGGAAAAGGCCGGAATCTGCAGATTAGCGGGCACTGAGCTTGACTCTGGACTCTGGGAACAGTGTAGGATGATCATTCATGAGATGTCGGAAGGTCTAGAAAGGAAAATGGCGATCACAAAGAGCCGCTCTGGTTTCATCCAAAACAGACTGTGCCCGACCCCTCTTCTGCTTTTTGGGACAGCATTACTAGACAAGTCAATCAGGGAGGGGGTCACCAAGCACTTAATAGTGCCCACTGGGTACCAGGTACAAAGCTAGGTGCAAGGGGTACAAAAAAAGGCAGGCAACGTGAAACAACTCTATCAACAAGATATCTACATGAAATGGAGCTCAATGCCAAGGGGAAAGGCTTTCAGAATAAATGTGGGATTTTAATGCAGACTTATGGGAAGCCAGGAAGTGCGGATGGAGAACACTGCAGCAAAATGCAGAGGTGAGAGACGGAGAGTCTTGGGTGAAGAAGAACCAGGAGGTCGGGGTTGCAGAGAAAGGGAAGTGTAAACCGACTGCAAAGAAGAAGGGGATGGTGACAAAGGGATTTCTCTCTCATCCTGGAGGTAAAAAGGAGCCATTAAAGTTTCCTGATTAGTGACATGGTCAAACCTGGGCTTTGGGAAGGACAATTCTGGCTGACATGGAGACTGAGTGGAGGAAAGCCATGAGCAGGGAGACCCCAGAGGGGTCATAGTGTCTTTAAGGAAGAGGGGGGGAGCATCCCATTATTCGTGATCATTAGTATTCATCACTCTCATCTGGAATAAGGGAAGCTAGAGAATCTCAAGGAGGGCAACCTGGGCAACACTGATGGGCCTTGACTCCATGCCCGTGTGGACTTCATTTGGAGCCCAGGGAAGACTTGGGGGGACAAGGATCCCAGATGATGCTCCCAGGGCATCTGACCAACCCCGCTGAGGTCCAGGAAGGAGCCCCGAGCCATGAGCCCAAGGAGCCAGGTCTCCAACTGCCAAACTGGCACAGCACAGGAAGGGTGGCCATGCAGAGGAGAGATGATTAGCCCTGCTCTGTCTGGCACTGGAAGGCAGCGCCCCTCTCTGCCATTACTCGGGGGCCTCTAGGAAATCTCTGAGTACGGTTGGAACGAGCTCAGGACTGGTCACCAAGATGTGGTCACCCGGATGTCAGGTCCATCACGCCATCAGAAAACCACAGGCTCCCATAGGCCAGAACATTCACCAGTTCTGAACCTGATCCTCAGCTCCTGGCTGTCTCACTGGCTGCCTTTTAGGCACCTCAAACCAGGCGTCCCACAGCTTTTCAGCTGGAACCTGGCAGAATCCCTCTCCCTAGCTGAGAACTTCCCCCCTCCACAATGCCCACTTCTCAGCTTCCAGGCAGGCGGCGCCTCCATCTCCTGCCTCCATGGCTCCCCACTCCAATCCATCTTCCACTCAGCGGCCAAAGTGATTTTCCTAAATCCCAACTGCCACTAAACAGGCCCAGTGCTCTCTCTGCCCGCCCAGATCCTCCTGTTGAGCTTTTAGCCTGGTTCCTCTGATCCTGGCCTCCCTACTGTCCTCCCTACAGCCCTGGCCTCCTGGCTGCTACTCCCACGGGCACCCTCGCCCACATCCTCACTGCCACCTAGGCCTGGAACATTTCTTTGCCTCATCTCCACCTCCTGGCTTCCTTCAAGATTCTGTTTCAATCTCACTTTTCATGGCTGACTCTTGTCCTTTGTCTCTCTGGGGCTTAGCACATAATAAGCACTTACTGAATGCTTGCTGACTGATACACTAAGTCTCACCTTTCTTTGGGGTCCTATGGTCCCTGAGACACCTAGAACACTCTGGGACCTGGACAGCCCTTGAAAGAGAACATACTTGGGGCTGCTAGACACAACACACCCCAACTCCAGCTGCCAGGGACTGGCACTGCCCAGGATGGCGGGGTCCCAGAGCCCACAAATGTGGAACTGCCCGGGTGCGAGCTCAGGACCGCCTAGGAACTCCCCATTCTTTCATTTTAAATCTGGATTCTCAAACTTCCCAGACACTTTATTCTGACTGGGAGAGCCCCAGCTGCCCCAATCCAGAAGGCAGGAGTTTATGCCTCGAGATCTAAGAAGTCTGCTCTGGGGCCATGTACCTCTGCCCCAAAGTGGGCCTTAGCAGCTTCCAGAAGCAGCCCAGGCTCAAGCAGCAAGGAGCTCTGTTCCACAATGGTCCGAATGAGCCAACTCCTCCTCAAAGGGACCCAAGAGACTTCATGGCCATCATTTCTTCCCTGCCCAAAGCCTCAAGGGTTCATCTCTCCTGAAATTCAGGAACTGAACAAAGAACTTCCCTGCTCGCAGAGCAAACCGGTACAACTGCAGAGAACTGTGGGGGTTTTTTCCTGAAGGGGAGCAGAAATGTAGGGGTCCCAGATATCTGGCCCTTCTCCACTCCTCTCCTGATGGAATAACCAGGTAAAATTAAGTGGGGCAACTCTCAGGCACAGTCATCCCAATGGAGATGGCCAGAAGAGACTGAAGGATGGAGAATGTGGGTGAGCAGGGGGCAGTGGGAAAGGGCCCTGGAAGCATTTGCCCTTTGGGGGTAGGGCTAAAGGAAGGGGCACCAAAGGTAGAAGGGCTTCAAAGGATTACTGGGCCACAGAAAACTGGAGAAGCCACAAAAAGGCCGACAGCCAGGGGGCAGGGGAGACATCCCCCTCTGTCCCCCTCTTGTCTTGGGGCCTGGGTCAGAGAACCTCCTGCCAAACACAGGGTCTGGCTGCTAATCGACAACTCTGGGTTCAAAGATCGCTTCATTTTCCCCTTTGTTCTGCAATACTGTAAATGCTGACTTTGCAGTGGGGCAGGGAGCCAGGGTCGGCCTCTGCTCTGTCCCAGCGTGTCATCAGGCTGCTGGACATGGCAGTATCTCTGACCCCAGGGCTCCCCGGGATGCTGTAGGGAGGGACCTGCGCAGCGAGGCGAATCCCCAAATCTCACCTCACGCCAGCACTAACGAGAAAGAGCTCTGATACTTCCAGCTGCCACAAGCCTGCTTTCCTGGTTAAACTTTCTAGAGATCCTTTCACTTTGGAAGTTCCATCAGCACAGCTACAAGGACTAGACAGAAATGCATAAAGGGCAAAGGTCCCGTATTGGACTGAAAAGCCATTTGCCCAGCACCGGGTCTGCCCCCTTCCTGTCAGAAAAGGCGGCTCCCCCGGCTTGCTGCTGTTGCTGGCGTCTCTCGGGTCCTGCTCTCCAGCTTCTGGAGGAGTTGTCAGGGAATTCTGGCCTCCCCACTGCACTGATTGCCTTCAGAGCACTTCCGCACCCTGGAAAATGGAGAGTCCAAGTACAGACTCACTTTGCCAACAGAGAATCGTGTAAGGGGCCGACTGCAGACTGATGACGCTTCCCGGGGAGTTGAGCCCACTGCCAAACCGCCAGCAGCCCTCGCCAGGGCCCAAATGTCCATCGTTCTAGGGAAGAACTTGTCAGAATTTTGTTCCCTACCCCCATCTTACACAGAAGCAAAACTGCCGCCCAGTGTGGGGGCAAGTGTCTGCAAAGGGGCATTCTGGGCTTCCGGGCATTGCCTCTGCTGAGTCCAGGAAGCTCTTCAAGCACGACGGAAAAGTGAGCTGATTATAATCCTTTCTCCTTCACCCACGTAACCTTCTGTCTCTACTTAGGCTTAAAATTCATCAGCAAAACAGAAAAGGCAAAAAAGAGATCCGCGGCCATCACAGCGGGAGAAGTGAGAGAAGCCAGCGAAGGAAAGCCTCCATTTTCTGATAGACTCACAACGGACGAATGGCTACTTGTGCGCTGTACACAAAGGGCCCAGGCGGACAGAAACCCCCACGCCCCCCACATGCACCTAATCAGCAGCAGCAGCAGCAAATCAGGATGGAAAACCCTCCCCTCTGCCCCAACCTTCGCAAGCTTGCCAGCAGTCTTCCCCAAGAAGAAAGAGTCCCAGCACAGACCTGCATCTCACACCCCATCCCAAAAGAAGGCTTGGGCATAGAAGGGGGTCCCATGAAAATTAGGAGAGCAAGAGACCGCCTGCCTGTCAGATCTTTGGAGGAGGGAGGCCTTTAGGGCCAAAGAAGAATATTATGAAAGGCAAAATGGACACCTGGGACTGCATTAAACTAAAAAGGTTATGCACAAACAAAACCAACCAAACAAGATTAAAAAGGAAAACAAAGCGGGGAAAAAATCTTTACAGCAGTATTTCTGATTAAAAAAAAGTCTCATTTTGAAAATATATAAAGAACTGTGTCAAATTTATAAGAACACAAATCATTCCCCAACTGATAAATGGACAATTTTCAGATGAAGAAATTAAAGCCATCTATAGTCATATGGAAAAGCACGCTAAATCACTATTGATTGGTGAAATACAAATTATGACAACCTGAGGTGCCACCTCCCACCTGTCAGATTGACTAAGATGACAGGAAAAGATAATGATGAATGTTGGAGGGGTTGTGGGAAAACTGGGACACTGATACATTGTTGGTGGAACTGTGAACGGATCCAACCATTCTGGAGAGCAATTTGGAACTATGCTCAAAAAGTTGTCAAACTGTGCATACCCTTTGACCCAGCAGTGTGTCTACTGGGCCTATATCCCAAAGAGATCTTAGAGGAGGGAAAGGGCCCCACATGTGCAAGAATGTTTGTGGCAGCCCTTTTTGTAGTGGCAAGAAACTGGAAACTGAAGGGATGCCCATCCATTGGAGAGTGGCTGAATAAATGATGGGATATGAATGTTATGGAATATTATTGTTCTGTAAGAAACGACCAGCAGGACGATTTCAGAGAGGTCTGGAGGGACTTGCAATGATGCTGAGTGAAATGAGGAAGAGATTTTAGAGAAAAACAAGGTTGTGTGATGACCATCTGTGACAGAGCCGTGGCTCTTCTCAGCAATTCACTGATCCACGGGCATCACGGCAAACTTTGGATGGAAAACATCATCCACATCCGGAGAGAACTGAGGAGACTGAGCCAATGCCCGTGCTATTTGCACCTTTGGGTCTGGGCTTTTTTCTCGTGGTTTTCCCCTTTTCTTCTGATCTTTCTCTCCCAACATGACTCATCTGGAATACGTAACAAACGAAGGTACGGGTCTGACCTAAAACTTTAAATTAAATTTTTGAAATGGGGAGGCTGCTTTGTGAGAGAGTGCGCTGCCGCCCCCGGGAGCCTTCGAGCAGAGATCAACGTCTGTCGGGCTGTGCCCGACACTCTCCTCAAAGGTCCCTCCTTCCTTCGTGCAGCCAGAAGAGGCTCTGCTCCCCTCTCGCGGCTCCAAGCTGCCACCCAAGAAGCAAACACGGCCAGTCTTCTGACCGCCATCTTCTTGCCTCCAAACCGCTTTTCAGGCCGTCGCCAGACTCACTGAGCCCCATGTGCCAAACCCACCACCTCCAGCGTTTGAGGCCGTCCACACCACAGCAGGCGATTGCTGGGAGCATGATGCTCTTGCCCATGTGTGGTTCACGCTCCAGCCGAGGGACCCCTCCTCCACCCGTGCTCAGGAAGCCCTGCCAGGCTACCCAGGAAACTCCCACCTATCCTACGAAGCAGAACCCCAGAGCATCTTTCTGGCAAGTCTTTGTTCACACTTTAGCCCACATCAGACCACGCTGGTCTCCTCTGTCGAGCACACAGCGTTTGGCCAAAATCCAGCTTGTCAAGGTTCTTTCCTCAGACAAGACACATCCCGTTCATTCACAACGACCCCCAGGAAGAACACAAACAAGAGGGAGGAAAGTTCTGAAAACTGGAACCCCGACTCACGAAGGAATGGAGAGGTTCTAGAGCTGTTCCCATCTGTGGATGACGCGGGGGTGACGGAGGAAGCTGCCGCCCTTTTAAGTGAGGGTTTAGTCATTGATGAGAGAGCGTTCTGACCCTCCATACAGAAAGAAACACTAAGCAAATGAGTGGCTTCTCTCTCCCACATCCCACTGGCCTGCCCACCCCAAGCTCAGGAGCCATGAAGGACGGGGCATCCGGGAGATACCATTTTCTCTCTCTGTCTCTGTGTGTGTCTCTCTTTGTCTCTCTTATCTCTTTTATCTCTCTCTGTCTCTCTGTCTCTGTCTGTCTCTCTGCTCAGATCCTGGAGGAAAGGCCCCCTAGCTGATTCAGCCACCTTGACAGCTGTGTGGAGATGAGCCGAGGAGGGAGAGACTGGATGCAAGACAACAAGCAGAAAGCTACCACGGTGGCGCGAATGCCAGGTGATGGGCCTGTCCTGGAGGAACAGTTTTATGAGTGGCAAGATCGGAACGTCCACGGAAGAAGCTATGGAGGCAAGAGCCAGTTTTGGCAACTGGACAGGAGAGGCTGACCCTGAAGGCAGGATCCCAGCCCAGGCTTCCCGCCTCCAAGACTTTCTCTGGGGCTCGGGCAGCCGCCACCAGGCTGGACAGGCTTCCAGGAAAGTTCAGGACCAGACAAGGCCAGAGCCGAAAGGCCCTTGGCAGCAGCAAACAGCCGGCTGCCACGGGGCCAACTCCTTGGGCCAGTGACCCATGAGAAAAGCCCTTCCTGAAAATCCTTCTAAAAAGTAGCCAAGACTTTGCTGTCTGTGGCTTAAACAGCCTCAAACCAAGCCGGGAAATGGGCATCTTCATCCACGCAGGGGATCCCTCTGCCTGACACAGGGCACAGAGATCTCTGCGGCAGTCAGACCCCAAAGCTCCTGCAGAACGGAGCTGGAACCACCCTCACAGATCACGGGGCCCGAGCGGAAGCCAGCCCACAGGGGAGCTGCACAGGTAGGGGATGAGAGCTCAGGTCCTCTGTAATCCGGGACACTTTCTGATCTCTGGTCCCGGGCAATTTCTCCAAATAAATCCTTGAAGAGAAATTTCAGTTAACTGAAAACTATCTGGAAGTTTTAGGGTACCCAGGCTAAAAAGGAACCCAGACAAATAAATCATGTCAGTCAAGCAAGAGTATTCAAAAGCCAAGTGACTCACAAGTCCCCGTGAACCCACCATCAAGTCAAGGTAAATCTGTTCCATTTAGCCTGGGAAGGAGGAGCTAATATGGAAAGAAAAACAGTGTGATCACAACAATCTGGCAAATCAGTGTTTCTTGTCAGCTTTGCCTTCAGGAGAGGAGCGGGCAGCAGCCCTGCCCCCAGCCGTATCACCGGGGGCGGCTCCTCTCCGGACCCCAGGCCAGAGCTGAAGGCTCCCTCCTCTCCTCGCAGGGGCCCGTGAGCCGGCCCCGATTCAAACAGCCCCCTCCCCGTAAAGATAATACATTAAAATCCTGCTTAATCAGCCACTCCTCCCCTTATGGTGAATAAAGCTAAAAGGTCCTTTTCTTAAAGCACATTTTGAAAGGGAAACAGTTTGGAGTCGGCTTGAGGGTCCTGACTAACTACGCCAGCCGCCCAGGAGGGGCCCTGAGAGGGAGGCTGAGATGGGGACACCCCCCCAGGAAACAAGCCAAGCTGCCGAGGCTTCCCACCAAGCCCGGGTAGGCTTCCAGGGCAGGCAGCCGCCATGGCTCTAGACACTAATTCCCTGGAAAAAGAGGTTTTCTTACATCAAATGACAACCGGGTGACTTGGCTACAGACTCATGTGTCTCCTTTGGTTTACTGGGGATAGTCTTCAAGGCCCTCTTTAGAAAGGAGCGTCAGCTCCCCAAAGGCTTACCTGTGTGTCAATGACTGAGTATTCCATTTGAAAGCCTTTTCCTGTCTTTCCTGAGAAGGCTTTGAACTTCCACAGGGAAAGAGCAACCTCCCATTTGTCCCAGTCTTCTCGGCGGTATTACTCACTGCGGCTTTGCCTTCCGGGAAGTCTCTCAGTTTGTTTTTGTCCGTTTCCAAGGGCATTTTGCCGAGAGGCTCAGAAGAGGCACCGGACACGGTCTTCCACTTCTCTGAGGCCAAATCGCTGAGGGCGTCCGGGGAAGTTTTGGAGGAAAGGGTGTCAGAGAGAAAATGGCCAGTGGGAGATAAGGTGAAGGGTTTCAGATGGCCTTCATCCCTGTTCTGCGCCGCACTCAGGCCCGATGACCGTCTCAAGAAACGTTTTCTGAGGGGGTCCTGAGAAAGCGACCAACAAAAACCCGTCAAGCTTTGCAGCTCTCTACAACACCGATGACTTTCAGCAGAACTGAAATCTTTTTTTTTTTTCTAATTGTCATTGGGGAAGTGTGGGCAATGGGAACTGGCTCTAACCCTGCTCCAACACCACAAAGAGGAAGTCTCGGCCTGGTTGCTCTCTGCTGAAAAAGTGCACGTGGCCAGAAGGTCCTGCAGCAACCCAAGGTAACGACCGGCAGCGAAGGCCTAAAAAGGATTACCAGCCGCTGCCATTTTGGAGCCGCACCCCCCAAGTGCCAGGCCCCGCACCGGGCGCTCAAGATGGAGAGACTGTCCCAACTAAAATTGGCTTTCAGAGAGGACACGAGTTCAGAAACTGGACAGCAGAGACTGTTCAACGTGCAGCTGAACAAGAAGCTGCGGTCCTTGTTCTTGTCTTCTCAATGGATGAGCAAGGGGAAGGAGAAGTCGGGACTGGACATTTTAAAACAGAACGGGACTTACAAAAACCAACGGCTGCCCTGCCTTTGCCTGAGAACACGCAGCACCCCCCAAGGCAGCCTCCTCTACCAGACGAGGGCCCCGGCTGTGGGGTTTCCCTTCCACCCCTGCAAACTCTCCACTGGCCCAAGCCCTGCCCTCCGGGGCCAGGCAGAACAAGGGAAATCCCACGGCCCCCAACCTTGAGGGTCCCACCCTGACCACCCTCCCCCTTTCTAAAATGGGACGCCCAGGACCGAGCACAGGATGGACTCCGAGCCCGTTAACGGGGCCACCGGGTTGCCCTCGCGGTCACTACTGAGTCAGTGGCCGATGGAAACCCCCTATCTTTTGTAAGCAAACTCC
>JAJPUD010009170.1:27205-78308 GCA_023553655.1 Myrmecobius fasciatus | reverse complement strand
GATTATCGAATTTATTGGCATAAAGTTGGGCAAAGTAACTCCCAATTATTATTCTAATGTCCTCTTCCTTGGAGGAAAGTTCTCCCTTATCATTTTTGAGACTAACAATTTGATTTTCCTCTTTCCTTTTTCTTATCAAATTAACTAAAGGCTTATCTATCTTGTTGTTTTTTTCATTGAACCTTAGTTTTATTTATTTTATTTATTTAAATTAATAAATTAATTAATTTATTTAAAACCTCTTAGTTTTATTTATTAATTCAATAGTTTTCTTATTTTCAATTTTATTAATCTCACCTTTTATTTTCAGAATTTCCAATTTGGTATTTGATTGAGAGTTTTTAATTTGCTCTTTTTCTATTTTTTTAATTGTAACCCTAGTTCATTGATCTTCTCTTTCTCTATTTTATGCAAATAAGAATCTAGAGATATAAAGTTACCCCTTATAACCACTTTGGCCGTATCCCACAAATTTTGGTATGTTGTCTCATTATTGTCATTCTCCTGGATGAAATTTTCGATTGTGTCTATAATTTGCTCTTTCACCCATTCATTCTTCAGGATTAGATTATTTAATTTTCAATTAACTTTTGGTCTATTTTCTCCTGGCCTTATATTACACGTGAGTTTTATTGCATCATGATCTGAAAAGGATACATTTACTATTTCTGCTTTTCTACATTTGATTTTGAGGTTTTTATGCCCTAACACATGATCAATTTTCGTATAAGTTCCATGAACCCCTGAGAAAAAAGTATACTCCCTTCTATCACCATTCAATTTCCTCCAGAGATCTGTCATACCTAACTTATCTAAAATTTTGTTTGTCTCCCTAACTTCTTTGTTATTTATTTTGTGGTTTGATTTATCTAATTCTGAGAGAGCAAGGTTGAGATCCCCCACTAGTCTGGTATTACTGTCTATTTCTCCTTGCATCTCTGTTAGTTTCTCCTCTAGGAATATGGATGCTATACCACTTGGTGCATATATGTTTAGTATTGATACCGCTTCATTTTCTAGGGTACCCTTTAGTAAAATATAGTTTCCTTCCTTATCTCTTTTAATTAGATCTATTTTTGCTTTTACTTGATCTGAGATAAGGATTGCTACCCCTGCTTTTTTTTGTTCACTTGAAGCATAAAAGATTCTGCTCCAGCCCTTTGCCTTCATTCTGTATGTATCTCTATGTTTTATATGTGTTTCTTGTAAACAACATATTGTAGGATTCTGGCTTTTAATCCAGTATACTCTCCGTTTCCGTTTTATGGGAGATTTCATCCCATTCACATTCACAGTTAAAATGAGTATATCTATATTCCCTGCCATCTTATTTACCCAAAGTTATATGTTTCTCTTCCCTTTCCCCTTACTCCCTTCCCCCCTCCCCAGTATTTTATTTTTGATGACCACCTCCCTCTAATAGTCCTCCCCCTTTAAACCCTCCCTCTTTTATACACCTTTCCCCCAATCCTTCTATTAATTTATCCCTTTCTTTTCCTCCTTTCCCTCCTACTTCCCTATACAGAGGGCCAAGTTTTTCCCTGAAATCAAATGTGTCTGATATGCTCTTTTAGAGCCCAATCCAATGAGAGTAAGAGTTACACAATACTCATCACCCTCCCTTCTTTCCCTCAATTATATTAGATCTTCTATGTCTCTTCATGAGACTTTGCCTTGTTTTACCTCCTTTTTTTTTACTTTATTTTACCTCCTTTCCCCTCCCCCCCCTTTTTTTACAGTATGATATACTTTCCACCTCTAATTTCTTTTCGATTATTATCAAAGTAAAATCAAATTATACCCCCATTCTTTAAGGATACCCCTAGTAGAGATATAGTTCTCAAGAGTTCTTTCCTTTTTTCCTTTTTACACTTCTCTAGAGTTCTGTGTTTGGAGGTCAAATTTTTTGTTCAGATCTGGTCTTTTCATTAGAAATCGGTGAAATTCTCCTGTATCATTAAATGACCATCTTCTTCCCTGGAAGATGATGCTCATTCTAGCTGGATAGCTTATTCTTGGCTGTAATCCAAGTTATTTTGCCTTTCAGAATATCTGATTCCAGGCCCTTTGATCCTTCAATGTGGAAGCTGACAGATCCTGTGTAATTCTAATGACAGTTCCTTGGTATTTGAACTGTTTTTTTCTAGCAGCTTGTAATATCTTTTCCTTGGTGCGATAGTCCTGAAATTTGGCCACAATATTCCTTGGGGTTTTAATTTTGGGGTCTCTTTCAGGAGGTGATAGGTGGATTCTTTCAATACCAACTTTGCCTTCTGATTCTAAAACATCAGGGCAATTCTCTTTCATGATTTCCTGGAAGATAGCATCAAGGTTCTTTTTTTCATCGTGACTTTCAGGGAGTCCAGTAATCCTTAGATTGTCTCTCCTGGATCTGTTTTCCAAGTCAGTTGTTTTTCCTAGGAGATATTTCATATTTTCTTCTATTTTTTCATTTTTTTGTTTTTGTTTGACTGATTCTTGAAGTCTTATTGAGTCGTTCATTTCAATTTGTTCAATTTTAATTTTTATGGTATTATTTCCTTCAGCTATCTTTTTTAGCTCCTTTTGTAACTGACCAATTGTATTTTTTGGTTCATTGTATTCTTTTTCCATTTTGCCAATTTTATTTTTCAGTGAATTGTTGTCTTTTTCCAATTCACTAATTTTATTTTCTAGTGAATTGTTGTCTTTTTCCAATTCACCAATTTTGTTTTTCAGTGAATTGTTGTCTTTTACCAAATCACTATTTTTATTTTCCAGTGAGTTGGTGACTTTTTCCAATTCACCAATTTTGTTTTTCAGTGAATTGTTGTCTTTTACCAATTCACTATTTTTATTTTCCAATGAGTTGGTGACTTTTTCCAATTCACTAATTTTGTTTTTCAGTGAATTTTTGTCTTTTTCCGATTCACCAGACTTATTTTCCTAGTTTTTCACATTTCTGTTGCAGGGTGATGTTTCCTTCTTGCACTGCTCTCAGTTTATTTCCCCAATCTTCTTCTAGCTCTCTTTTGAGGTTCTTTATGCAATCTTCCAGGTAAGCCTTCTGAAAGGGAGACCAACTTAAGTCCACCTTTGTGGCTTTATCTGGGATTGTTTTCAGAATCTCAGGATCTGGTTTCTCTCTGTAAAAGGTGTCTATGGTGAGAGCTCTCTTCTTCTTGCTCATGATGTTTAGCTGAGGTATCTATCAGTCATCAGCAGGGAATTCTGCAGCAGCAGTAGCAGCAGCAGCAGGGACAGCAGTGGCAGCGGCGTCAGCAGCAGCAGCAGCAGAAGCGATCTCAATTTTTCCTGGGGCAGTTTGCCAAGTTGACTTCCGGTCTGGGGCTGATCTGGCTAGATCTGCACTAGGACCACACTTTCAGCTGCTCTCAATCCACCCTTTATCAAAGGTAAACCTGCCAAAGCACCTGCCCGCAAACAGAGCAAAGTGGCCCAAGGGTCTCCCAGGGACTTCCTGGCAGCCTAAAATCTTCTGGTTTGTCCCAGCCCCAGACTTTCACCCCGCCTGCACACTGGCGTCTGAGCACCGGGAGCTGCTCGACCCCCTGCCCGTGTAAAACTGACCTCAGAAGTTCTTTCAAAGTAGATATTTGATAGAAGTGCGTTGTAGTCCAAGTGTTGGTGAAGCCCTCACTCCAGAACCAGTTCGGAGGCTCAGTTTGTTGGTGTCTGAGGGAAGGTCTCAGGAGCTTACAGAGAATGCTGTCTGCAGTTCGCCATCTTGGCTCCGCCCTTGATTTATTCTTTTACAACATAACTAATATGGAAATGTTTTGCATTATTAATATATATAATTTATATCAAATCACCTCCCTCCCTTCCTTATTCCTTTCCTCTCTCCCTCTCTCCCTCTTTTGCTTGCCTGTTTGCTTACTTCCTTCTTTACTATACTTTGTTTGTCAGATAATCAATGACTGCTAAACATTTTAATGCTCTTTACTAATGTGACTCAGAAACCAACAGGTTCCTGGAAAAAAAAACAGACTCCAGGAGAATTATTCCTTCCCCTTCTGAATATCTTGACTTCATGGCTTCTTAAGCTCTCTAGACCTCAATTTTTTCATTTGTAAAATGAATAGGATAGTTTTGAATGAAATATAAGGTATTTTTCAACTCTAAAACTTATGATAATGTTATCATATGTATTTTTTCTTACAGTATAATAACGTTCCTTTACATTCCTCTTCCTTTAATTTCTTAGCCATTCTTCAAATGATGATAACTCCAGTTTGTTTCCAGTTGCTTGCTACAACAGAAGGCATAAAAATGAAATACAAACACACACACACAGTATGTGATTATGTGTCTATGGGGAATGTATGTGTGACTGTATATATAGATATATATGTGTATATATATATATATATACACATATATATCTATATATACATACATATACACACATATATACATACACATATATGTATATATATGTATATGTACATATATATTAATTTATTTATATATACATAACTTTCTGTTATGAAACTTCTTGGTGAATACACATACTATAATAATCACTAGGTCAAATAGAATGATGAGTTTAATAATTTTTCTCAAATGAATTCAGATTATTTTTATAACATATAGACCAATATACAATTGCACCAAGATTTCTCAAATGCTGGCTAAATTTTTAAAAATTATTTTGCTGACCACTGAACATTTATATCATTGTCTGAGACAAACTTAAGTCATTGGGGAATATGGCAGAGTGGACAGAGAAATGAGGTCCTATCATAGCAGGAAATATTAGTTTATTGGTACAGCTTTAACTGTAGACATTAATGAACCTATTAAAATAATTATTTTATTATCTTTTCTGCCTATGAGTTTATGTTGTGTGTTCTCCTAATCTGCCTATTTCCCATCAACAGAGTTGCCTGGAGTTACTTTAAATCTGTTCCATCTTTATAGAAATTATTTCCAAGCAGGGTGGAGGGAGAGGAGATGCCAAGATCTTCTTCCCTTTGCACACCCAAACAGTGGTTTGGAACAACTAAGTACGCATCACAAATCAGTTCTTTCTCCTGAAAAGTTTATACTTCATGGATACAGCTTGGAAGGCAGCTAAGCTTATGCAATACAAGTACCTCACATCTCGAGTATGGGCATGTGCCAACATGAGTTGGGTATGGTTTGTGTTCTCCACATCAGTCCAAGGGGGCTTCTCACATACTTAGAGCATCTCGATACTGAGTTATGGGAATGCATGATCTTGGAGCTGGACAAGGGCCATAAGAAGAGTTCTCATCATGAATATCTCCTTTAGGGAACATCTTTGAGATATGAATTTTTGAGCCTAAGCCCAGTGAAGTAATTTCCTTTCCAAACCGCCTCCAGATTCAAACTTGCCCAGGTGCATATTTTCGTTACAACACAGATTGATGTTGAAAGAGTCCTTATGACTTAGTGAGTGGAAAGTAAATACTTATAAACTTCCTAGGAGAGAGTTACTTCGCCATGACAAGATTTAACTGTTTTGGATGGAGGAATATATTTGTCTTGAGGAAAACATATTGTTTTTGTCTTTTGTATCCTTTAGTACTTAACACAGAGCTTGAAATGTAGTAGACAGTTAAAAATAATTTTAGATAGGATAGATAGAGATGTATCACTATAATTATTTAGACTAACTTCTCCTTCATAGCGCACAATATAATTTTGGGAAATTTAACTATAACAAGTCTAATTTGTACACCCCTTTTAGGTTTGAAAAGATTCACAGCTGAAGTTCAAATCCAAGATTCCTGACTCATAATCACATTTTTTTCTACTATACCATGCTTCCTTATTACAAAATAAGATCATTTAGCTTGTTCTATGTCTCAACAGAGACTCATATTATAGATGATGACTATATTGCAGCCAATTCAATCTCCTCCCACTTCTTACTCAGTTCAGCAAGCAAAAATCTATGATCCCTGAAAATCAAGATAATCAAAAGCTTCCTAGATTTTAATGAAGGTGAAGTATTTCATTAACTACTGCAATTAATTCATCATTCATCTATAAAAGATGTCTATATAAAGGCTATATATAGAAACAGACTTTTGTGGCATAGAAATAATGTAGACTGCCTTTCAGGGATAAGAGGATTTAAAATAATTATAATGAGAATTAGAAAAAGAAATTTCAAAGCCCAAGAAACATTCGTGTGATGTTATGTGATAGAGGGTGAGGCAATAGAAAAGTCCAGAAATGCCAATCAAGGGAGAGATTTTTTTCCTTTGAGATCAGTTTGGTTGCTGTGAAGGGCTGTCAGGAACCTTGAGTTTCAACTAAGTCAATATGGTAAAACTGCTCCTCTGAACCTAAGATAAACACACAGCAGAGTAGGGGAGCATAGAGAGGAAGAATAGTATATTGGATATAATAAAAGCCTGACTTGATTTTCAATCCTACCTCTTACCCATACTTCTTATGTGATGCAAATACTTCTCACTGCCCAGGCAGGTTTCTTAAAAATGTTAAGTAGCAAAGGAAGTGTAAATCTACTTTGGTTGAAGTTCCTCACTCAGAGTTCTAGACATTAATGAAACCACATATTCTGTTTCAAAAAAATTGACAGATTCCATATGCTGGCAGACTTGTGCCATTTGGCACTGTCATGATTCTCACTCTGATGTGGAAGACAATGGAGTGATCTATCTTTATCTTCAGTTATTTCAGTAGTGATTACAGAACAAATCAGAAATACCAACATAAGTTGCAAATGCTTCAATGCAGGTGGAAAACAGGAAAGTGAGCAATCACAAATTCACATGAAATTGACTAAGTAAAGAAATGCTTTTATTACATATATCAATGCTGGAAATAGACATCAATAGTTTTTTTAAGCCTGCATGCTCTAGATTATCTAAAAATGTATTATAGTTAAATTCAGGGAAATTGTATGAAACCACTTTAAAACTAATTCCATATCAGAAGGACAAAGATTAGAAATGAATGAAATACTTGTACTTGAGAGGGGAAAATCTGAAAAATATAAAGATACTGACAATCTGTACTTACTCTAATATTTCCTGTAGTTCTTCAAATGCTAGCAATAGTAATAACAAAAAAAAGAAAGCATACAGAAAGGATAAAGAGGGGGAGAATCCCTATTTGCTGATGATAAAAAAGACAAAGAACACAGTTTGGAATTAACAAAGGTATCAATCAAGACAATAGTATCAGCAAATTTTCTGCTTTATTTTAGCACTCAAAAAGACAATCTACACTCAATACAAACTTTCGATAATGAATAATGAAATAGGTAGTGTGAATTAGTGTCCAATTATTCAGAAAAGAGCAAATGGGTATACTTAGATTAGAATTTTTAAGTCTTTTTCAAGTTTGATGACACAAATTAAAATAACAGATAGACCTTGCTAAAAGAGAGTAATTTTTATTTTTATTTTTTTTATTTATTTTTTTTGTTAAAGCTTTTTATTTGTATAACATATGTATGGGTAGTTCCCCAACATTGATCTTTACAAAGCTTTCCATTACAAATTTTACCCCCAGTCCCCTCCCCTCCCCTAGATGGCAGGAAGTCCACTACATGCTAATAATGTTGAAATGCTTGAGAAGTTATGCAAGAAAAATCCTATCTACAAGAAAAAAAAAAGAATCAGAGAAAGGCAACACAATGCAAACAAATGTCAGTAGAGATCATGAAAATGTTATGTTGTAGTCCATATTTCATTTCCCTCTCTCTGGGTGTATATGGTTTTCTTCAGTGAACAACTGGAACTGGTTTGAGACAATTCTTCGTTGCAGAGAGCCATGTCCATCAGAATTGATCATCATGTAATACTGTTGTTGCTGTGTATGATGATCTCCTGGTTCTGCTCGTTTCACTCAGCATCAGTTCATGCAAGTCTCTCCAGGCCAAGAGAGTAATTTTTAAAATGAATAGTTTGTATATGGCTTTTACCATTGTCATGGGAGGAAGAGTAAAGCTATCAAGTAATATTTTTAAAATTAAACTTTAAAACCCATAGGGTGATATATATATACAAGCTAATAACAATATTGAGCATTTCTATAACACTTTGAGATGTGTAAAAACTTTGTAAAATAATCTAATTTGTTCCTTATAAAAACCCTGGGAGATTGGGGCTAGTATTATCTTTAGTTAACAGCTGAGGGAGCTGAAGCAGATAGAATGTTTGCTTAGGGTTATATAGTTAGTAAGTATATCAGGGGAGATTTGAGTCCAAGTCTTCCTAATTCCTCTGATTGTATCACATACTGTGCCATGTAGCTACTTACAACTGTAAATATATTTAAATGCCATTAAGTTTAGCATCTGCCTTTTACAGATGAGGAAACTGAGGCACAGAGGTTAAATGAATTGACCAATATCATATGTGCAAGTTGGGTTTGCTATATGTACTCTTTTAGGCTGCCTCTTCAATTAAAAAAAAAACTTTAATTTTATTTTTTCTCTATTAAATGTAAAAACAGTATTAACATTTGTTAAAATAATTTTTGAGAGGGAGTGGAGCCAAGATGGCTGGTAGTAGACATGTCTTTATCTGAAATAGTGTCCCACATATCAACATCAGATCAAACCTTTAAACTGGATTTGGAGTGACAGAACCCACAAATATTTGGAATGAAAATTACCAGAAGAAGATACTTTGGAAGAACTTCAGAAAAGATCTTTCAATCAGGCAGGGAGAAAGGCTGCCAAGCACAGATGCATCAGAAAGAGCTTGAGGCAGGGAGTCAGGGCTTTGCAGCATCCCACACCAGGGAATCTACTGAAAGGCTCTTAGGCTACTCTGTCCTGGTGACAAGCCATTGTATCAGCAGATTAGCTGTAAGACACCCAAAGCAAATACAAAGGTAAATAGTGAGCCTCTGAACCTCAAGAAAAACATGGAACCTAGACATGCTTCCCCAGCACCAGAAGTCAGTTAATAGCACCAGTATAAAGGCAGCCTAAAGCAGCTGTTGCTTCTTTGCTGTAAGAGCAAACCTGAACCTTTAAAAATGAGCAAAAAAGCAAAAAGAACTCTGACTATGGATAGATTATATGGAGAAAATCCTGAGGATCCTAAAGGAAAATCAACTAGAGATGAAACCTCAAAGGGTGAGATCAATTAGTCCCCATTTCACAAGGCTCTCATGGAAGAATTCAGCAAGGATTTTAAAAGAGAGTTAGATAAAAAATGAGGAAAGGAAATGAGAATTTTTTAAATTTTATTTTATTTGCAAAACATATGTATGTGTAATTCTTCAACATTAACCTTTACATAGCTTTCTTTTAAAAATTTCCCCCCCAACTCCCCAGCCCTCCCCTAGATGGCAGGATATCCACTACAAGTTAATTAGGTTAAAATACTTGACAAATCGAATATATGTATACATATTTCCAAACTTATCATTGTTGTACAAGAAAAATCATATCGACACAAAAGACATATCAGATAAAGGAAACACAATATAAGCAAACATCAATCGAAAGTATGAGAATGTTATGTTGTGGTCCATATTTCACATCCCTCTCTCTGACTGTATATGGCTTCCTTCAGTGAACAAATGGAAGAGGTTTGAAACATTTCATTGTTGAAGAGAGCCATGTCCATTAGAACTGATCGTCATATAGTATTGTTGTTGCTGTGTATAATGATCTCCTGGTTCTGCTCATTTCACTCAGCATCAGTTCATGTAAGTCTCTCCAGGCCTCTCTGAAATCGTCCTGCTGGTCGTTTCTTACAGAACAATAATATTCCATAATATTCATATACCATAATTTATTCAGCCATTCTCCAATTGAAGGGCATATATTCAGTTTCCAGTTTCTAGCCACTACAAAAAGGGCTGCCACAAACATTCTTGCACATGTGGGGCCCTTTCCTTGCTTTATGATTTCTTTGGGATATAAGCCCAAAAGAAATGCTGCTGGGTCAAAGGATATGCACAGTTTGATAACTTTTTGAGTATAGCTCCAAAATGCTCTCCAGAATGGCTGGATGCATTCACAGCTCCACCAACAATGCATCAGTGTCCCAGCCTTCCCACATACCCTTCAACATTCATCATTAACTTTTCCTGTCATTTTAGCCAATCTGACAGGTGTGTAGTGGTACCTCAGGGTTGTATTAATTTGCATTTCTCTGATAAATAGAGATTTGGAGGACCTTTTCATAGGCTACAAATATTTTTAATTTCATCCTCTGAAAATTATCTGTTCATATCCTTTGACCATTTATCGATTGGAGAATGGCTTGAATTCTTATAAATATGAGACAATTCTCTATATATTTTATAGATGAGACCTTTATCAGAACCCTTAAATGTAAAGATGGTTTCCCAATTTATTGCTTCCTTCCTAATCTTGACTGCATTGGTTTTGTTTGTACAAAAACGTTTTAACTTAATATAGTCAAAGTTATCTATCTGGTTTTCAATTAAGAGTTCCAGTTCTTCTTTGTACATAAATTTATTCCATCTCCATAGATCTGAGAGGTAAACTATATTACGTTCCTCTAAGTTACTTATAATATCACTCTTTATATCCAGATCATGAACCCATTTAGATCTTATCTTGGTATGTGGTGTTAGATGTGGGTCAAGCCCTAATTTCTTCCACACTAGTTTCCAATTTTCCCAGCAGTTTTTGTCAAATAGTGAATACTGATTCCAGAAGCTGGGGTCTTTGGGTTTATCAAAGACTAAATTGCAATATTTATTGCCTAGTTTGTATTGTGATTCTATCCTATTCCACTGATTGACTACACTATTTTTTAGCAAGTACCAAATGGTTTTGACGACCACTGCTTTGTAATATGGATAATATAGATCTGGTACAGCAAGTCCACCGTCATCAGCCTTTTTTTTTTCATTAATTCTCTTGGAACTCTTGACCTTTTGTTCTTTCAAATGAATTTTGCTACTATTTTTTCTAGATCTGTAAGATAATTTCTTGGGAGTTTGATTGGTATGGCACTAAATAAGTAAATTAGTTTGGGTAGTATTGTCATTTTTATTATATTCGCTCGGCCTACCCATGAGCATTTTAAGTTTTTCCAATTGACTAGGTCTGATTTTATTTCTGTGGAAAGTGTTTTGTAGTTTAGTTCATGTAGTTCCTGACTTTGCCTTGGCAGATAAATTCCCAAATATTTTATACTATCAACAGTTATTTTTAATGGAATTTCTTTTTGTATCTCTTGCTGCTCAACTTTATTGGTAATATATAAAAATGCTGATGATTTATGTGGATTTATTTTGTATCCTGCAACTTTGCTAAAGTTGTGAATTGTTTCTAGTAGTTTTTTTTAGTTGAGTCTCTAGGGTTCTCTACGTATAGCATCATGTCATCTGCAAAGAGTGATAATTTGGTTTCCTCATTACCTACTCTAATTCCTTTAATCTCTTTTTCTTCTCTTACTGCCAAAGCTAAAATTTCTAAGACAATACTAAATAATAATGGTGACAGTGGGCAGCCTTGTTTCACTCCTGATCTTATTGGCAATGGTTCTAGTTTGACTCCATTACATATGATGCTTGCTGATGGTTTTAAGGAGGTACTACTAATCATTTTAAGGAAAAGCACATTTATTCCTATACCCTCCAGTGTTTTTTAATAGGAATGGGTGTTGGATTTCATCAAAGGCTTTTTCTGCTTCTATTGAGATAATAATATGGTTTTTGTTAATTTGGGTATTAATATAATTGATTATGCTAATAGTTTTCCTAATATTGAACCAGCCCTGCATTCCTGGTATAAATCCTACTTGGTCATGGTGTATTATCCTGGGGATAACTTTCTGTAATCTCATTGCTAAATTCTTATTTAAAATTTTTGCATCAATATTCGTTAGGGAAATGGGTCTATAGTTTTCTTTCTCAGTTTTCTCCCTACTTGGTTTAGCTATCAGCACCATATCTGTGTCATAGAAGAAATTTGGTAGTACACCTTATTTCCCTACTTTTTCAAATAGTTTATATAGTATTGGGAGTAATTGTTCTTTGAATGTTTGGTAGAATTCACATGTAAATCCATCTGGCCCTGGCGATTTTTTCTTAGGGAGTTGATTAATAGCTTGTTCTATTTCTTTTTCCAAAATGGGGCTATTTAAATAATTTATTTCCTCTTCTGTTAACCTAGGCAATCTACATTTTTGTAGATATTCCTCTATTCATTTACATTATCAAATTTATTGGTATAAAGTTGGGCAAAGAAACTCCTAATTATTACTCTAATTTCCTCTTCATTGGAGGAAAGTTCTTCCTTATCATTTTTGAGACTAACAATTTGATTTTCCTCTTTACTTTTTCTAATCAAATTAACTAAAGGCTTATCTATTTTGTTGTTTTTTTTTTCATAAAACCAACTCAGTTTTATTTATTAATTCAATAGTTTTCTAATTTTAAATTTTATTGATCTCCATTTTAATTTTCAGAATTTCCTTTTTTTTCTTTTTTTTTATTAAAGCTTTTTATTTGTATAACATATGTATGGGTAGTTCCCCAGCATTCATCTTTACAATGCTTTCCATTACCACTTTTACCCCCAGTCCCCTCCCCTCTCTTAGATGGCAGAAAGTCCACTCATGTTAATAATGTAATAATAGTTGACAAGTTGCATAAGAAAAATCCTATCTACAAGAAAAAAAAGAAAACCAGAGAAAGGCAACACAATGCAAGCAAACATCAATAGAGATCATGAAAATGTTACGTTGTGGTCCATATTTCATATCCCTCTCTCTGGGTGTATGGTTTTCTTCAGTGAACAATTGGAACTGGTTTGAGACATTTCTTTGTTGTAGAGAGCCATGGACCTCAGAATTGATCGTTATATAGTATTTTCAGAATTTCCAATTTGGTATTTAATTGAGGGTTTTTAATTTGGTCTTTTTCTAGCTTTTTTAAATTATAAGCCCAGTTCATGGATCTTCTCTTTCTCTGTTTTATGCAAGTAAGCATCTAGAGATATAAAATTACCCCTTATACCAGCTTTATCCATGTCCCACAAATTTTGGTATGTTGTCTCATTATTGTCATTCTCCTAGATGAAATTATCAATTGTGTCTATAATTTGCTCTTTCATTCATTCATTCTTCAGGATTAGATTATTTAATTTCCAATTAACTTGTGGACTGTTTTCTCCTTGCCTTATATTACATGTGAGTTTTATTGCATCATGATCTGAAAAGGATGCATTTACTATTTCTGCTTTTCTACATTTGATTTTGAGGTTTTTATGCCCTAACACATGATCAATTTTCATATAAGTTCCATGAACCCCTGAGAAAAAATTATACTCCCTCCTATCACCATTCAATTTCCTCCAAAGTTCTATCATACCTAACTTTTCTAGCCTTTTGTTTACCTCCCTAACTTCTTTCTTATTTATTTTGTGATTTGATTTATCTAATTCTGAGAGAGCAAGGTTGAGATCCCCCACTAGTATAGTTTTACTGTCTATTTCTCCTTGCATCTTTATTAGAATCTCCTCTAAGAATTTGAATGCTATACCACTTGGTGCATATATGTTTAGTATTGACCGCTTCATTGTCTATCGTACCCTTTAGTAAAATATAGTTTCCCTTCTTATCTCTTTTGTTTAGATCTATTTTTGTTTTTACTTGATCTGAGATAAGGATTGCTACCCCTGCCTTTCTTTGTTCACTTGAAGCATAGAAGATTCTGCTCCAGCCCTTTACCTTCACTCTGTATGTATCTCTATGTTTTAGATGTGTTTCTTGTAAACAACATATTGTAGGATTCTGGCTTTTAATCCAGTCTGCTACCCACTTCCGTTTTATGGGAGAGTTCATCCCATTCGCATTCACAGTTAAAATAACTATATCTGTATTCCCTGCCATCTTATTTACCCAGAGTTATGATTTTCTCTTCCCTTTCCCCTCTCTCCCTTCCCCCTCCCCAGGAAATGAGAATTTGACAAGAGAATTTAGAAAATGAAAAATAAAAATTATATGAAGAACAAAATACATATGAAAAAGAAATGACTCAGTTGAAAAACAGAATTTATGAAATGGAAAAAAATGCAATGAACAAAACATCTCATTTAAAAGTGCAATTGGCCAAATGCAAAACGAGATAAAAAAGCTAACTGAAGAAAATAACTCACTAAAAATAAAATGGAACAAATGGAAGTGAATGAATCAATGAAACTTCAAGTATCAGTCAAACAAAACAAAAAAAAGAAAAGAAAAGAAAAGAAAATGTAAAATACTTCATTGGAAAAACAACTGACCTGGAAAATAGATCTAGGAGAGGCAATCTAAGAATTATTAGACTTCCGGAAAACCAGGATGAAAAAAAGAGCCTAAACATAATCTTTCAGGAAATCCTCAAGGAAAACTGCCCTGATGTCCTAGAAACAGAGGGTAAAATAGCCATTGAAAGAATTTACTGATCACCTCCTGAAAGAGACCCCAAAATAAAAACTCTAGGGAATATCATAGCTAAATTTCAGAACTAATAAATAAAAGAGAAAATATTGCAAGCAGCTAGAAGGTAACAATTCAAATATCAAAGAGCCACAATCAGGATTACCCAGGACCTAGTCGTTTCCACTTTAAAGGATCAAAAAGCATAGAATCTGATATTCCAAAAGACAAGGGGACTTGGATTGCAGCCCAGAATTAACAATGCAGCAAAATTGGGCATTAACTTTCACGGGAAAAGATGGACATACAATGAAACAGGTGAATTTCATTTATTTTTGATGAAAAGAACAGTGCTGAATAGAAAATTTTACCTCCAAAAACAGAAGTCAGGAAAAGCATAAAAAGATAAAAAGGAAAAAATTACTTTCTTTTTAAAATTTTTAAATTGAAATTAAATTAAAAAGCTTATATGCCTATATGGGAAGCTATATTTAGCTTTTGAGATCTGTATCTCTGTTATGGGTATACTTAGAGAGTGCAGGTATAATTTGATTTTATTGGGATGATATAAAAAAGAAACTAGAGGAGGAAAAGTGGTTCTCCTGAAAGAAAAGGAAGATGGACTTAAAATGGGGTAAATTACATCTTTTGAAGAGCAAGAAGATACCTATTACAAATGATGGAAAAAAATGAGTGGGATTAGCAATGTGTGAGTCTTACTCTTATCAGATTTGGCTCAAAGAGAGAATATCAAATACATTTAGCTTTATAAAGAGGCTTGTCTCACCCTATAGGAAAGTAGGAAGGGAAAAGGGAAAGGAAAGAAGGAGGCTAATAAAAGGGAGAACAAAAGTAGATGGGGAAAAGTAAAAGAAAGAGGGAGGGGCTATAAAAGGAAATAGCAACTTTCAGAAGAAAAATATTAAGGATGAGGGAAAGGGGGAAAGGAAAGAGAAAACTATAACTGGGGAAAAACAAGAAGGCAGAGTGAGTAACTTTAACCATGCCAATAAAAGTGACCTAACTCTGCCAGACCTGAAACTATGTTATAAAGCAGTGGTCATCAAAACCATTTGGTACTGGCTAAGAGATAGAGTTGTCAATCAGTGGAATAGATTAGGTTCACAGGACAAAGTAGTCAAATGACTATAGTAATCTAGTGTTTGACAAATTCAAAGACCCCAACTTTGGGGATAAGAACTCATTATTTGGCAAAAACAACTGGGAAAATTGGAATCAAGTATGGCAGAAACTAGGGATTGACCCCCACCTAATATCATATACTAATATAAGGTCTAAATGAGTTCATGATTTAGACATAAAGAGTGATATTATAAGCAAATTAAAAGAACAAAGAATAGTTTACCTCTTAGATCTGCAGAGAAGGAAGGAATTTGGGACCAACAAAAATGGGAGTTCATTATTGAACACAAAATAGATAATTTTGATTATATTTTGTTAAAATGTTTTTTTCTTTTACAAAAAAAATCCCAATGCAGACAAGATTAGAAGGGAAGCAATAAACTGGGAAAACATTTTTACATTCAAGGGTTCTTATAAAGGCCTCATTTCTAAAATATATAGAGAATTGATTCAAATTTATAAGAATTCAAGCTATTCACCAATTGATAAATAGTCAAAGGATATGAACAGACAATTTTCAGATGAAGAATTTGAAACCATTTCTAGTCATATGAAAATGTGCTCTTAATCACTATTAATCAGACAAATGCAAATAAAGACAAATCTGATGTACCATTACCCATCTCTCAGATTGGCTAAGATGACAGGAAAAGATAATGATGAATGTTTGAGGGGATATGGGAAAACTAGGACACTATTGCATTGTTGGTAGAATTCTGAACTTATCCAACCATTCTGGAGAGCAATTTGGAACTATGCCCAAAGGTCTATCAGAATGTGCAATGTTTCTACTGGGCTTATATCCCAAAGAAATCATAAAAGAGAAGGGACCCACATGTGCAAAAAATGTTTGTGGCAGCCCTTTTTGTAGTGGCCAGAAACTGGAAACTGAACGAATGTTCATTATTTGGAAAATGGTTGAATAATTTATGGTATATGAATGCTATGGAATATTATTGTTCTATAAGAAATGATCAGCAGGATGATTTCAGAGAGGCCTGGGGAGACTACATAAACTTATGGTAAGGGAAATGATCAGAACAAGAGATTATTGTACATGGCAACAACAAGATTTTACGAGGATCAATTCTGATGGACATGGTTCTTTTCAACAATAAGATGATTCAGACCAGTTCCAGTGATCTTGTGATGAAGAACGCCATCTATACCCAGAGAGAGGACTGTGGCAACTGAGTGTGGATCACAATATAGCATTTTCACTCTTTTTGTTGTTGTTTGCTTGAATTTTATTTTCTTTCTCATTTTTTGCCTTTTGATTTGATTTTTCTTCTGCAGCAAGATAATTGGATAAATATGTATGCATATATTGGATTCAACACATATTTTACCATGTTTAACATATATTGGATTACTTGCTATCTAGGAAAAGGGGTGGAAGGGAGGGGGAAAATTGGAGTACAAGGTTTTGCAAGGGTTAATATTGAAAAATTATCCATGCATATCTTTTGAAAATTAAAAAGCTTTAATAAAGAAAAGAAAAAAAGAAAAAATTATGTATGCATGTTTCAAAAATTAAAAAGCTTTAATAAAAAATAATAATTTTCGAGTTTCAAATTCTTTCTCCCTCCCTTTACCACTTCTTGAAAAGACAAACACTTTGATACAAATTACACACATGCAATCATGCAAATATTATCATATTGCTAATATTGCAAAAGAGGATAAAGA
Source organism: Myrmecobius fasciatus (assembly GCA_023553655.1). NCBI lineage: Eukaryota > Metazoa > Chordata > Mammalia > Dasyuromorphia > Myrmecobiidae > Myrmecobius > Myrmecobius fasciatus. The sequence continues at coordinate 61,113 of JAJPUD010009170.1, read as the reverse complement.
CCAAAGAAATAGATGTTTTAATCTGCATTCAGACTCCATGAATTTTTTCTCAAGAGTTGGATAAGCGTTTTTCATCATAAGTTCTTCAGAGCTATCTTGTATCATTTTATTGCTGAGAATAGCTAAGTCATTTGTCTTTAAGCATTATTGTTTTTACTATGTACAATCACATCCTGGTTCTGCTCACTTCACTTTATATCAGGTCATATATCTTCCCAAGTTTTTCTGAAACCATCCTATTCATCATTTTTTATAGCACAATAGCGTTCCATCATAAACATATACTACATCTTGTTTAGCTTTCCCCAATTGATAGGCATTCTTTCAACTTCCAATTCTTTGTCACTACAAAAGCCATTTTAATTTTTTTTACATATGGAATCTTTTCCTTCTTCTCTGATCTCTTTGATTATAGATCTAGTAGAAGTATTGTTGTGTCAAAAGTTATGCATATTTTTATAGCCCTTTGGATATAGTTCCAAATTGCTCTCCAAAATGGTTGGATCAATTCACAATTCTATCACGAGTGGATTAGCATCTCAATTTCCCCACATTCCTTCCAACAGTTGTCATTTTTTACTGTCATTTTACCCAATATACCATTTGTGAATTGTTTTAATTTGTTCTTTTCTAACTGACAATGATTTAGATCATTTAATTTGACTATGGACAGTTTTTATTTCTTCTTATTTTTATCTTCTTATTGTTAAACTTCCTGTTTATATTATTTGACCACTGTTCAATTGGGAAATGATTCACATTCTTATAAATTAACTTCATCCTTTACATATTTAAGAAATAAACCTTTATCAGGAGAAACTTGCTATTAATTTCCCAGTTTTTTGCTTTTGTTTTCACCTTGACTACATTGCTTTTGTTTATGTTAAACTTTTAAAATTTAATATAAGCAAAATTATTCATTGTGTATTCCATAATGCTATCTCTTGTTTGGTCATAATTTTTTTCCTTATCCATAGATCTGATCTAACAGGCAAAGTATTCCATGCTCCTCTAATTTGCTTATGATCTCAACTTTTATTTCTAAATTATATACCTATTTTGACTCTATCCTGCCTCAAGAATAATAATTAAGATTTATATATTCTTTTAAAGTTTCAAGGTATTTTACATATATTTTCTCTCATTTCATTCTCATAACAACCCTACAAAGTATGTACTATTATTAGCCCTATTTAACAGGTAAGGAAATTAAACCTAAAGCTAAGTGATTTGCTCCAGATTTCACAATTCTTTTATCTATGAGACAGGGTTACAATTCAGATCTTCCTGACTTCAAGTTTGGCACAAGTCTAGTTGACTATATCATGACAAAAGGTATATAAAGAAAATTATTGAACAAATTAGGCAAGACATTAGAAGATTACATCAATATCTAGCCTGTATATGCAACAGACCATCCAAATATCATATGGCCTGATTAAAGGCAATAATAAAGAAACATGTAGAAAGCAACCTGTAAAATAAAAAGAATTTCAGAAATTCCCAATATCCTTAATCAACAATTAAAAGGGAAAACCAAAAGGTGATACAAGCAGTCAAAGCATTACAAAGAACAAAATAATTATCCATCAATCAAAAACAATACTAAAGAGATTGCAGAACAAAAAAAAATTAGATGAGAAAGAACCTCTAAACAAGTAGGATATGGAAAATTTCTGGCCATCAGTAATTCAAAGAAGCCTATTACAAAGAAAAAAACATATTTTCATGTCATTATAATAATGAATAACTAAATCATAGCTTCAAGAGAACTGACTGAATCTCTAGCTTGGATGAAAAATATGAGTAGGGTTGTTATTAGTTATTGGCTTAAATCCTGCTCTGGCTCATGAATTACCTGCAAAGAAATACAAACTGCTTCATATACACTAGTTTTATTTCTGTGTAAGAAATATTGAAGCTCCACAAAAGTTAGATGATTGCTAGTTTGAGGTTCTTGAGTAGGGGGCAAGGATTGGAATCCAGACTTCATAAATATTTTTATCATTAGTGACAGATTGAGTTAGGGCCAGCTCACATGCAGGGGGCTGCCAGCTTCTGCTTGCAGTTCAATCTTTTCCAAAAATGGCATTAATTCTTTCCAGTCTAGGCTACTGCTGAGTGATTCATTTAGACCTGAATATGTATGTCATGTGAATGTTGTGTGAATGAACAAATTAAGTGTTTCCTAAGACACTTGAGACAGAAGGACAAATTGGAGGCATTTATATTCATATGACACCTTCACCAATAAATTCAGCAAACATCTACTGGGAACATAACTGTATGATAATTACTGGGGGAGATATAAAGTAAGACAGTATCCTAGATTTGGGATAGCTAACCTAAAAGGATTTGGCTCTGATCATTTCACAGAGCACTGATAACCCAATTCTTGCAATCTTATGCTTGGCCTTAGATTTTTTTTTTTTTGGAGTAGAGTAGATATCATGGGAAGCTTCAAAATAAGTCATACAATAAATAGGTAGATAAGAACAGTGCATAGGAGCAGAGAAGTTGGACCAGATCATATAAGTGTGGCCCAGAGTGACAGACAAGAGCAAGAGATTGTAGAGGTGTTCAGATCATGAGTTCTTGATGGATGTTGTTGATCCTAATACAGGTCTGGTAGATTAGATTTTTATACTCTCTACCATTCAATTTTTCCTGTAGGGAAAATCTTTTCTCCAGACAATCCATTCAATTCCTATTTAAAGTTTTTCCTTCCTAGATACTTCAATGAGCACTGAGAACTTTTACTTATCTATTTGATTTACACTTATGCTATTTCACTCCTTCACAAAAGTGTTCTAATTATGGTATGGAAATAGTCCTGGGTTTTGAAGATTATGAAAATGAATTACAATCAATTTCAGGTTCTCTTTACAGGAAATTCCCAATATGATCCCAGGACCACCCTAGCTCATCAAAGAGAGACCCACTTTTGTTATTAATATAATAAAAAGAAGAGTAGCTAAATGGAAATATGATTTACAAGTACTATTTAAGAGATAAATAAGGGAGTTGTTGGAGTAGGTTTTATCATATCCTCTAAAGTCACAATCAACATTATTTCATGGAATATTTAATCATCATATATTGATGTATTAATGATAAGTATTTTTAAATTAGTGCTACAAAAAGAAGTTCACATTGTAAATTAACATCAGTTGCTGAGAGTGAAGGGTAAAGAAATTCTATAAAACTTTGATAATTTACAAATCAAATAAATATACATTCTGATACTTGATGAATTCAATATAAAAATAAGAAAAGGTAAAGATGGAGAAATATATAGGGGAACTATGGTTCAGGAGAAAGAAAAGAGAAAGATTAAATACTTATAGATTTTAAAGAAGTCTTTGTGCTTCTACATGACAAAAATTTTCTTTCCAAAAAAAGACTTGGTGGACTCTGGATATAGTGAGCTCCCAATAACATCACACACACACACACACACACACACACACACACACACACACACACACACACTGAATTTAACTAGATTTTAACATACAAGAAAAAACATTATAGATGTAGGAGTTATCCCTGTTAGCTATCTACAAAGTTAGACAATCGAGTCATCAAAGCTATCTCTGATCTATGGTATCAGAATCTATGGAAAACAAGAATAGAGAATAGTAGTGAGAGAAATATTAAGACAATTTAGCCCAGAATTATTAAAACAATATCTTGATTTTTTTCAAAATGGGAAATAGGTAACCAAAATGATATTGCCACTAATTATAGCATACAATACTAAGAAAATTTAAATGCATATTACTTAAATAAGTTCTTGAAAATAAAAAAATAAGAAATGAATATGACATCAGCAGTGATTACAATAATTTCTTTCAAAAGTGAAAACAATATAAATTAATTACTAAAATAAGGAGGCCAAATGAGCCCAGAATCTTAATGAACAAGCTTTTTTTTTCACTTGCCAAAGGGAGAGAAATACCTGGCAAAAACAACACTATATTTGAAAATATATTCATGTGTAAAATGGTACAAAGAAATATGGTGAACAGTTTTGAGCAAAAGGGAAAAACCATGAGAGAGAGAGAAAAACAGAAGTGAACAAAGCATGAGTTGATTTACATTCAGTCTCCTTAGATCTTTTTCTGGATGCAGATGGCTTTTTCTGTCCAAAGTAAATTGTATTGATATTGCTAAATTATTTATGGTACCCTTTAGTAAAATATAGTTTCCTTCCTTATCTCTTTTGATTAGATCTATCTTTGATTTTACTTGATCTGAGATCAGAATTGCTACCCCTGCTTTTTTGTTTGTTTGTTTGTTTGTTTTGTTTTGTTTTGTTTTGTTTTTGTTTTTGTTTTTTTTTTGTTCACCTGTAGCATAGTAGATTCTGCTCCAACCTTTTACCTGCACCCTGTATGTGTCTCTATGGTTTAGGTGTGTTTCTTATAGACTCCATATTGTTGGATTCTGTTTTTTAATCCAGTCTGCTATCCGCTTCCACTTTATGGGAGAGTTCATCCCATTCACATTCACAGTTAAAATAACTAATTTTGTATTTCCGGCCATCTTATTTACCCAAGTTATGTTTTTCTTTTTCCTTTCCCCTTTCTCTCTTCCCCCCTTCCCAGTATTTTGCTTTTGATAACCATCTCCCCCAAACAGTGCTCCCCCCTTTAGAGCCCCTCCCCTTTTTTACTCCTTTTTCCTGATTCTTCTATTTTCCCTTCTATTAGTTTATCCCTTTCTTTTCCTCCTTTCCCTTCCACTTCCCTATAAGGAAGGACAAGTTTCTCTGTGAAACCAAATGTGTCTGATATACTATTTTTTTTTCCTGAGGAAATTGGGGTTAAGTGACTTGCCCAGGGTCACACAGCTAGGGAATGTTAAGTGTCTGAGACCAGATTTGAACTCATGTCCTCCTGACTTCAGGGCTAGTGTTCTATCCACTGCACCACCTAGCTGCCCCCTGAAATACTCTTTTAGAGCCCAATCTGATGAGAGTAATATTTACACAATGCTTATCTCCCTCCCTTCTTTCCCTCAATTATATTAGGTTTTCTTTGCCTCTTTATGAGATTTTACCTTATTTTTACCTCATTTTTTAACCTTATTTTACCACCTTTCCCCCCTTTTTCCCAGTATGATAGCCTTTCCACAACTAGTTTTCTTTTATATATTATCAAAGTAATATCAATTTATACCTCCAATCTTTAAGTATACCCATAGTAGAAATATAGTTTTCAAGAGTTCTTTCCTTTTTACCTTTTTATGCTTCTCTTGAGTTCTGTGTTTGGAGGTCAAATTTTTTGTTCAGATCTGGTCTTTTCATTAGAAATAGGTGAAATGCACCTATATCATTAAATGTCCATTTTCTTCCCTGGAAAATAATGCTCATTCTAGCTGGATAGGTTATTCTTGGCTATAATCCAAGTTCCTTTGCCTTCCAGGCCCTTTAATCCTTCAATGTGGAGGCTGATAGATCTTGTGTGATTCTAATTACAGTTCCTCAGTATTTGAATTGTTTCTTTCTAGCTGCTAGCAATATCTTTTCCTTGGTGTGATAGTCGTGAAATTTAGCCACGATATTCTTTGGGGATTTAATTTTAAGGTCTCTTTCAGGAGGTAATTGGTGAATTCTTTTGATTGTGATTTTGCCTTCTGATTCTAAAATATTAGGGCAGTTTTCTTTTAAGATTTCCTGGAAGATAATGTTTAGATTCTTTTTTTCATCATGGCTTTCAGGAAGTCCAATCATCTTTAGATTGTCTGTCCTAGATCTGTTTTCCAAGTCAGTTGTTTTTCCTAAGAGATATTTCATATTTTCTTCTATTTTTTTCATTTTTTGTTTTTGTTTGACTGATTCTTGAAGTCTTATTGAGTCATTCACTTGTATTTGTTCAATTTTAATTTTGAATGCATTATTTTATTCAGTTACCTTTTTTAGCTCCTTTCGTAACTGGCCAATTAATTCATTGTATATTTTTTCCATTTCACTAATTTTGTTTTTCAGTAAATTGGTGTCTTTATCATATCTCTTTTGGAGGACTTCTTGCACTGATCTCAGTTCATTTCCCCATTTATCATCTAGCTCTCTTTTGAGATTCTTTATGTAGTCTTCCAGGAAGGCCTTGTGAAAGGCAGACCAGGTCATATCTCCCTTGATGGCTTTCTCTGGAGTTGATTTGCTTATAGGAATCTCAGGACCTGGGGTCTGCTCTTCTTTCTCTCTATAAAAGCTTTCTATGGTGAGATCTCTCTTCTGTTTCTTACTCATTTTTTTTAAAAGCTTGGTGTCTGTTTCAAGCGGAGAAGCAGGGGCTGTGATAGTTTTCCCTGGGGCAATTCAGATAAATAACTTCCTGTGCTGGGCTCTCTGAACTGGGACCTTGCATTTGCAGAGGATTATAATCTGCCTTTTACAAAAGGCAAATCTGCCAAAGCACCTTCCTGCAATCAGGGAAGAGTGTCCTGAGTGCCTCATATACTTTCCCCAGGTGTTTAGAATCTGCCACGTTGAGTCCCACCCAGTTTCTTGCCCTGTCTCCTGGAGCTGTGCCCAGCAAATTGCTCAACCCCTTGCCTGACTGAAACAGACATGCTATGAAGCTCTTCAAAGGTACCTTCAGCGAGGGATGTTACATAGTACAAATATTTCTGGATTCTTTGACTTAAAAATCAGTTCAGAGGCTTAATCTACTGTAGATTTCAAAGAAGGTCAGAGGATGTCACAGAGAGTCCTGTCTTCACTTTGCCATCTTGGCTCCGCCCCCCATGACCACCTCTCCAAAGTATATTGGGATTGCTTCAGATCACTGAATCACTGAGAACAACCAAGCCTTTCATCATTGATCATTGCATATTTTTGCTGTTATTGTGTGCAGTGTATTCCTAGTTCTGCTTGTTTCATTCACTATTAGTTCAAGTAAATCTTTCCAGGACTTTCTATAACCAGCTTCTTCGTCATTTTTAAAAGAACAATAATATTCCCTTACTTTCATATACTACAGCTTGTTCAGCTATTCCCCTATTGATAGACATCTACTCATTTTCCAATTCTTTGATATCACAAAAACGGGTTGTTACAAACATTTTTGCACATGTCCTTTTCCTTCCTTTATAATTTCCTTGGGATACAGACCCAGTAATGGCACTGTTGGGTCAAAGGGTATGCACAGTTTTATATCCTTTGGGGCATAGTTCCAGATTGTTCTCCAGAATGGTTAAATCATTTCACAATTCCACTAAAAATTCATTAGTGTCCTAGTTTTTTCCACATCCCTTCCAACATTTATCATTATCTTTTCCTGTGATTTTAGCCAACCTGAGAGGTGGGAGGAGGTACTTAAGAGTTGTTTTAATTTACATTTTTCTAATTACTAGTGATTTAGAGCAGTTTTTCATATGACTATAAGTGGCTTTAAATTTGTCATCTCAAAGTTGTCTGTTCATATCCTTTGTTCATTTATCAATTGGGGAATGATGTGTCTTATAAATGTGACACAGTTCTTCATATATGTTAGAAATTAGACCTTTATCAGAAATACTGGTTGTAAAGATTTTTCCCCAGCTTTGTACTTCCCTTTTAGTCTTGTTTCTGTGGTTGTCTTTGTGTACAATCTTTTTAATTTATTGTAATCAAAGTTATCCATTTTGCCTCTCATAATATTCTCTAGTTCTTCTTTGGTCACAAATTCCTTTCTTCCCCAAAGATCTGAGAGGTAAATTATCTGTTGTCTTTTTAATTTGGTATCATCCTTTATGCTTAAATCATATATCCATTTTGACCTTGTTTTGGTATAGAGTGGGAGATAAAAGTCTGTGCCGATTTTCTAGGATTTTATTTTCCAGTTTTCCCAGCAATATTTGTCAATTAGTGAGTTCATATTCCAGAAGCTGGAATTTGTGGAATTATCAAAATACTAAATGGCTATAGGTCTCAATTATTGTGTCATGTGTATATAATCTATTCTACTGATGGCAACACTCTATTTTTGGCCAGTACTAAATGGCTTTGATTGTTGCTGATTTATAATATAGTTTTTGGTTAGGTACTGCTAAGCCATCATCCTTTCTGTTTTTTCCATTAATTCTCCTGATATTCTTTTGTTTTTCCAGATGAATGATTAAGTTATTCTCTCTTATAGCCAAAACTGATGAGATCAAACTTCAAACAATGCTCATCCTCCTTCCTTTTATCCCTCATTGTAACAGGTTTTTTGAGCCGCTCCCTTGGTGTGAACCTATGGTACCTTATACCTTCCTTTTCCTCTTTTTCCAGTACAGACCTTTTCCCACCCTTTAATATCTTTTTCTTTCATGTCATCACATCAGAGTCCATTACCAACCACACTTCAGTCCATGTTATACCACCCTCTGTCTATCCTAGTGTCAGATACAATTCTCTCTTTTTTATTTTATTTTTTAATAAAGCTTTTTATTTGCAAAACATATGTATGGGTAATTCTTCAACATTGACCCTTACAAAGCTTTCTGTTACAAATTCCCCCCCAGTCCCCACCCCTCCCTTAGATGGTAGGAAGTCCACTACATGTTAATTATGTTAAAATACTTGACAAATAGAATATATGTATACATATTTCCACACTTATCTTGCTGTGCAAGAAAAATCCTATCTACAAGAAAAAAAAGAACATCAGAGAAAGGAAACACAATGCAAGCAAACATCAATAGAGAGCATGAAAATGTTATGTTGTGGTCGACATTTCATATCCCTCTCTCTGGTTGTATATGGCTTTCTTCACTGAACAATTGGAACTGGTTTGAAACATTTCATTGTTGAAGAGAGCCATGTCCATCAGAATTGATCATCATATAGTATTGTTGTTGCCATATATAATAATCTCCTAGTTCTACTCATTTCACTCAGCATCAGCTCATACAAGCCTCTCCAGGCCTCTCTGAAATCATCGTGCTGGTTGTTTCTTACAGAACAATAATATTCCATAACATGTCAGATACAATTCTCAAGAGTTACAGATATTGTTTTCCCATCTAGGGATATAACAGTTAAATCTTTAAATATATATTTCCCCTGTTTACCTGGTTGTCTTAAGTCTTGTGTTTGTAAATTAAATTTTCTGTTTAGTTCTGATTTGTTCAATAGAAGTGATTGAAAGTTTCTTACAGCATTGAAGCTCCATCTCTTCCCCTGAAAGATGATGCTGAATCTTTCTGAGTAATTAAATCTTGGTTGTAACCCCAGGTATAGTATTCCAGACCCTCCCATCCTTTATTGTAGAAGCTGCCAGATCCTGGGTAATTCTAACCGTTTCTCCTTGATAATTGAAATATTTTTATCTGGAAGCATGCAGTATTTTTTTCCTTGAGATTATAGTTTTGGAGTTTTGCATAGTATTCTTTGGAATTTTTCTTGTGGGATCTCTTTTCAGAGCTGATTGATAGATTATTCCAATTAGTATTTCCCCTTCTGTGTCTAGAATATTGGGGCAGTTTTCCTCAATGACCTCTTGTAGAATATTTTCAGGCTCTGTTCTTGGTCAAAGCTTTCAGGTAGGCCAATAATTTTAAAATTGTCTTTTCTGGAACTATTTTCCTGGTTGACTTTTTTGCCAATGAGATACTTCACATTTTCTTCCATTTTTTTCATTACTTTTAATTTGTTTTACTGACTCTTGCTGTTTCACAAAGTCATTAGCTTCTATTTGCCCTTTTCTACTTTTTAATGTGTGATTTTCTTCAGTTATCTTTTGTATCTCATTTTCCATTTGATCCATTCTACTTTTTAAGGAGTTGTTTTATCCAGACGATTTCTTTGCTTCTTTTTCCAAACTGTTGGCTCTCTCATGCATATCTCTGATTTCTTTTCTCATTTTTCTTCTACCTCTCTTATGTACCTTTTGAAGTCTTTTATGAGCCCAAAGAAACCTTTTTGGGCTTGAGACCAATTTATCTTACTCTTTGAGATTTCTTCTGTGGACCTTCTGTATTCCTTGGAGTTTGTGTCTTCCCTGTCAACATAATAGCTTTTTATGGTCAAGGTTCACTTCTGTTTCTTGCTCATTTTCTTTCCTTTTCTTCTGGTATTTCCTATTTTGTTATTATTTTTAAGGTGGAGCTCTGCTTCTGGGGTAAAGAGCTTCCTGTGCAGCTCTGAGACTTGGCTTTGAGCACAGGGGCCCCTTGTATTTGTAAGAAGTTTTGTCTGCTCTGTTCAGGAAACAACTTGGTTTTCTAGAGTTTGCTTTCTGAGCTGGGACTAGAAGCTGTCCCACTGATTTGTTCCTCTACTGAGCCAGGACTGAGGGTTTTATTGGATGATTTTCTGTGATTAAAACCCTTTCACCAGCTTTTCCAGAGTCTCTGACTTGGGCCGAACACCCTAGTGAGAATGACCTTTCTTGAAGTTTTTTTCAGTCTATTTTGAACTGGAGAGTGGTTTCATTCTGTCAGATTCTCTTCAGAGGCTTGGTTTCATGTGGTTTTCAAGGGTAGCTGGGAGAGTTCAAGCAGCTTCTTGACTTTACTCTGCAATCTTGGTTACACCCCCAGAACACGTTTCATGTGCAACTGAGAAATATTTTTCTATAGAAGGCTATCATATCTAAGTTCTCTAAGATTTTATTCATCTCCTTTCTTTTTTTTTATTTTGTTCTTAGATGTGTCTATGAGAGGAGGAGATTGAGATGCACTAGTATAGCTTGCTGTCTATTTCATTCATCAACTCACTTAACTTTTCTAAAAATTTGGATGTGTATGTAACTTGGGGCCTATATGTTTAGTATCACTATTACTTCATTGTCTATGATACATTTTAGCAAAACAAAACTGCCTTCCTTATCTCTTTTAACTAGATCTAGTTTTGCTTTTCTTGATCTGAGATCAGAATTGCTACCCCTGCTTTTTCCCCCTTCAGCTGAAGCATAATATGTTCTGCTTCAGCCTTTTACTTTTAATCCGTGCATATCTCTGTTTCAAATGTATTTCTTATAAAAACATATTTAGGATTCTGGTTTTCTGCTCCTATTTTTATGGGAGAATTCACCTCCTTATTCACAGTTATGATTACAAATTGTATATTTCTCTTTATCCTATCTTCTTCCCTGTCTATACTTTTTTTCTCTCTTTCCCCTCTGTCCCTTTTCTGTTTTGTTTTCTCTCTCCCAGCCCTAACACTCCTCCTCTCTTCTTTTACCTCTTTCTATACTTGTTCATCCTTCCTTTCTATTCCTTTTTTCTCCTTTCTCTTCCTACTTTTCTATAGGGTAAGATAAATTTCTATATCTAAGCATGTGTTTCAGACAATGTTCATTCTCCTCCCTTCTTTCCCTCTACTTTAAGCTTTTCTTCATGGATCTAATTTACCACACTTTCTCTTCCCTTGCTTCTTCTCCCAGTATAATCCTTTTTTCCACTCCTTAATGTCTTTTTTATGTAATCACATAAAAATCAACTTATACCTACACCCTCTATGTATATATGTATATTTTCACTTGTAGAGATGTAAACAGTTTAACCATTAAATAATATTTTTTTCATCATTCACGTTTACCTTTTTATACTTCTCTTAAATCTTGTATTTGAAGATAAAATTTTCTGTTTAGTTTTGGTCTTTTCATCAGAAATGATTGAGTCCCCTACTTCATCAAAGATCCATCTTCTCCCCTGAAAGATTATGCTAAGTCTTGCTGGATAATGGATTCTTGGTTGTCATCCCAGCTCTTGTGCCCTTTGGTATATGGTATTCCAGGCCCTTTTATCATTTATTGTTGAAAACTGCTAAAACCAGGATATTCTGACTGTGGCTCCTTAATAGTTGAATTTTTTCCTGGTAGCTTGTAATATATTTTCCTTGAGATTATAGTTCTAGAGTATTGCAATAATGCTTCTTGGGATTTTACTTATGAGATTTCTTTCAGGAGGTGATTGATAGATTCTTTTAATGACTTTTTTGCCCTCTCTGGTTTTTCAGGGCAGTTTTCTTTGATGATTCTTGAAAGATGCCACCCAGGATCTTTTTTGGTTGTAGCTTTCAGGTATTCAAATAATTCTCAAATTATCTCTCCTGAATGTTTACCACATATTTTTCTTGGATCTCGTATGTCAAATTTACTATTAAGTTCAGGTCTTTTTGCACCAAAACCCTGAAGATCTAGCACTTTTTGTTCATAACTATGTTTAACTTTGTTATATATGACATTTTGACCATAACAATAGTTATTTTGCTCTTCAATATATAGTGTTCCAAGACTTGTAGTCTTTTAATGTAACTGCTGCTAGGTCTTATGTGATTCTAATTGTGGCTCCATCATTTTTGAAATTATTATTTTCTTGTAATATTTATCTTGCTTGTAATATTTTCTCTTTGACTTGGAGGTTTGGAAATTGACTGGTGTTTCTATAGATTTTCCTCATAGTATCTTTTTTTAGGTGGTGATTGATGTTTGTTGTTTGTTTTGTTTAGTTTTGCCTTTTTCTATTTCTACTTTCCTTTCTTATTCTACCATTTCATGAAAATTTTCTTTAATTATTTCTTGTGCTATTGTATAAAGATGCCTTTTTTATTGTAGCTTTTAAGTATTCTAATTATTCTTATGTTCTCTCTTCTTGATCTGTTCTCCAAAGTTTTTCTTATAAGACGTTTCACATTCTTTTCTAATCTTTTGTTCTTTATATTTTATTTCTTGATATCTTATAATTTTGCTGACTTTCCCTTGCCCAATTCTACTTTTCAAGGAGTCATTTTGAACTTTAAGATTCTTGACCTCCTTTTCTAGTTGGATTGCTTTCTTTTTATAATTTTTTTTGTTATTCTTAGACTGTTCTTATTTTAAAAATTTCCCCCAGCAATATCTTTCCTTTTATAGGTTTTTTTTAAGTTCTTCTATGAATCCTTTTGGATAGGTGACTATTTGCTTCAGTATACTTCTCTGAATATGAACCCTAGTCCTTTATTCCCTAGTAACATTCTATAGTTCTGGTCTTTCTCCTTTATTATTTTTTTCAAATAACATCTTGTTGATGTAATTACTTCTAGTCCTGAGCTGTGGGGGTGCACCTCTGACTTCAGGTCCTTCTTCAGTTTTCCCCTCTCGTCTGGAACCAAAACAACAAACTTTGTTCTCCTGTAAGTACCCACAACCATCAATATCCATGTTCTACTCCCCATAAGTATGCTGATTTCAGAGTCACTATAAGCAGCATAGATGAATCTGAAATTCCTTATCAAGAGTTTCTTTCAATCTTCCCCAGTCCAATGACTGACTGCTCACAGTGTCTGAGAAATTCCTATCTAGGATCAATACTACCTCCCAACCTAGCTAGTACCAGGTCTTGCTGCTTGGTATTTTAGTGGAACTAGCTTGGAAGTGTTTATGTTTCACCTGGGCCAAACATCTATCCTGGTGGATCTTCTCCATTTGCCCCAGGAGGACCACAGTTCTGTCCTAACTCTTATTTATTTTTACCTCTTTGTGTTCATGCTGAAGTGCTATTTTGTCTTGTTTGTGGAGGTTATCCAGAGAGCTTAGAATTTTCTGACCTACTCCATCATCTTCCCAGAATCTTATCTCCTCTAATACATTCTATTCCAGATCTTCATTTTGTGTTTGCATGTGTCTCTTATTTCTTATCCTTCCTGAATCCTTTGCTTTACTTCTGCCTGTTACTTTGACCTCCAATTATTTAACCTATCCCCCACCTCTAAAAAACCCTCCCTTATTCTCTGTCCTTATCCTTTCCTGTTGCCATCTTATTTCTATTTAAATTTATAAGACTTTTATAGCCTTTCAAATATATATATATATATATATATATACATATATATATATATATATTGTTCCCTCTTCATCTCACACAAATTTCTTTATATAGAAAGCATAACTTAATGTTTTGAATTAAACAAGCCTTCCTTGCCTGTTCTTGATGAATATCAGATATTAAGAAAAACATGATGATGGTGATAGTATCCACAAAGCAGTTAAATAAGTAGAATGTAGTCTTCATAACAAGAAGGTAAATGTAAGATCTCAGAGTGGATATTTGAGAGTTGACTTGGTTATCATATCTTGTCATGGCTAATGATATAAAGTAAAGAGAAACTTTTCAAGCCAGGAAGCTAAACTTCTGCCAAGAAAATGAAGTTAACAATAGCAGTATCATTAACAGCTGGAAAGATAACAATTATATCTATTCCAACAATGTTGCAGTGACTTGGTATTCCTGTTTCTTTTTTTCCAGTAACAAATTGACATTAGCCATACCATCATGGATAATGCTAACATTAGCTGGTGTTTGACTTTAGACCTGACATTTGTCTGGATGCTATTCTTGTACTGGCATATGAAATATATCTCAACTGTGATTAAATAAATACAAATTTTGTGCCTGGAAAATTTTATTCCAGAAGTAATGTTACTAGGAATCTCCACAGTCAGTTTTTTAAAAGCACCTATTACTTGAATAAACAACGAATACAAACTTATTTCCTTACTTCTGAAAATGTCCTCTGAATGTAGAATTCTTAGGAGGAAATAATCATCTTTCCTTCCCCCCTTCCTCTTTTCTTTTATCTCCTTCTCTGTCTCTCTGTCAGTCTCTATTTATATATCATATATGGCATATGAAATATTTATATGTATATATATATATATATATTTACATATGTATACAACCATGATTACACTCACATTCACTTGTGTACACTCACATATGGAGAGAAAAAACCAGAAAGACAGAAATAGAGAGACACAGAGAGACAAAGACAGAGATAGAGACAAAGTTGGAGAGAAACACACAGAGAAAAGAGTAATACATACATAGATCTTGGTTTGACCCCTATAATAGCCATGTGATGTAGGCAGTATTATTATCTCCATTTTATAAATGATGAAACTGATGTTGACAAAGGATATGGGACTTGCCAGGGTCATATGTCTAGTAAGTGTTTGAGACCAGATTTGCCCCTGGCTTTTTCTGACCTTATATATAGTGTTCTATGCACCACCCAACTGTTCGAAATGTTCAGTTAGTAACTGATAGGGAGTGATTATGGACATATATTAAGGCAATATACAATGAGAACATAAAAAGGAAACAGATAAACATGAGCACATGACCTTTTCAGAGGATGAAATCTTATACCTGTCTATATCTGCATAATGTATCTGTTTATCTTTTTGTCTACCTACCTACTGACCTATTTTTCTATTTAATGTACCTATTTCTATCCACTTATATCTACTAATACCTGTTTATCTTTATGTTTATCTATTTCATCTATATCTATTTTGCACATGATATAGATAGATATAAATATGTCTATACTAATATCATCTATAATATGGCAACATATGCATTGAAAAAGAAATAGTAGACTGACTGACTCAGTGGCACAGTACATGCAAAATGAGTTGCTTATTTCATATCTATTCAAAAAGAAATCCCTAAATGGATTAAACCCTGGTGGATTTATACTTGATGGTAAACAAGAACAAAGTAAAATATAAAGACAAAATATCAAAGGCCATAGAGAGATCCCAATCTGTGTCTATCAACCATCCTCTTTCATTTCCAGTGAATGAGATGAAAAGAAAAAAACTTATCTAAAAAGCATTTAGGAGATGATGGGGCATTTATTTCAGAAGCATGGGGAATTAAACTTAAAAAGCTGGCTCAAGTGTTGCTTCTTGGCAGCTTTACGATAAATATTCATCTTTATAAACTAATCTCATAAATAAAGATAATAATTTATTTGAAATAAAAATGCTTTTTATGTTTGCTTTTAATTGCAGGAATTTTATTCCCTCTTCCCATAGTATTTAAACCTCATTGACAGACTATGGCATTTTTTGAAATGAAACACTACACATTAACTAGGTAGTAGCAGGTTTTTTACATTCTTCTATCACTTCATTGGGACTGATTGGGACTTTAAATCTATAAAACAACTTAATATCACTTTTTTGGTCTGTTTCTCTATTTATTTTACAGCCTATTAACAGAATCATAGATTTATAAAGGAATGGGACCTAACAGATAATTTTGTGCAAGCCCATTGTTTTCAAAATGGTGAAACCGATTCTTTAGAGAAGTATAGCAACTTACTGAAACTAACTCAGGTTGTAATTGTAAGAGCTCATATTTGAACCCAAAATCTTTGATTCAAAATAATATGGAATTTAGAATGGTGTATTTGAGCTTCACATTATAATATTCATTAGCTAAATATATGTCTCATGGCATCTGCTGTAATAGTGAATATAATGTGAAATAATAACACATTGCCTAAAAAATACTTAATAAAATCTATTGTTTGATTTAATATTATAGACAATTTCCAAATCCAAATATCAATATTTAAATTCTAGTAAGTCCTTTTCTACAGTAAAAATGAAATTATTTCCTATTCCTTCATGCATTCTTTTGCATATTTGACTAATTATTATACCCTGCTGCTCTCTTTGATAACAGAAAAGAAGAGAAAGAGCAACAGAAGCTTGAATACCCTGCTGTGTGCACCTCTCAATTCACTTTTCCACATTATCCTTCACAAATGATTTGGATTTTTGATAAGGGAAAATTCTGATCTTATTAAGTGCCAGAAATAATTTTATTTCTCCTAAGCCTCTTTCTTTTATTAGTAAATGTAAAGGAAAGTATATTAATCTATTAAAATGTCCAGAAATTTTAACTGAGTTCTTTGTTGCTTCTGTTCTAACAGGGAGGGAAGATGTTTAGAAACAAAACCAATTAATACTTTTCTTTGAAGCTTTAGATATAGCTATTGTGACATTGTAGTCCTCTCCTTAGTTTATGTTTTGATCTTACCTGTCACTATGGTAATTTGTGGTCAAGTTTTGCTGTTGTTGTTGATGTTGTTGTTGGAGAAGGGAGCAAAGAGTCAGATTGTTGCTTTATTTTTCATGTTTAAGCAAGACAGTTCACCTTCCACAGACCCACGTTCTCTTTTTAAAATAAGGGATTTGGATGAAATGATTTTTAAGGTCCCTGAATTAGAAAAGTTCAAATATCAGGATATGAGAAAGACTTTAATACATTATCCATAAGTGATTCCAGGTCCATAGTCCCAGGGCAAGGAAGAGCACTAAAACACTAGAACATATGGCTGCAAAGAAATGGGGATTCTGGTTAAAATTCCATAGAAGAAAAGAATCTTTATGATCATTCAAAGACCAGAGCACAGTACAGGAGAGAAATGGCTATTCATCATCTTAGATCATATTACCTTGGAAAAAGTGAAAATTTACAGTACCCAAAACTAATTATAAAAACAGAAGCACAAAAATCCTGAAGGTTGAGACAGAGCCTCTTCACCTTGAGAATAGAGCCCAACTTCAATATAAAGTTAAAAGTCAAGAAATTGGTTGAGAAAATGAGCGTACAACAACAACATCAACAACAAAACTTGATCATAGAAAGTTACCGTGGAGACAGGTAAGATCAAAACATAAACTCAGAAGAGGGCAGCAATGTCACAATAGCTACATCTAATGCTTCAAAGAAAAAATATTAATTGGAATCAAGCCCCCAAAGAATTCTTGTAAAAGCTTAAAAGGAGTTTAAAAATCAAATAAGAGGTAAAAAAATGGAAAAAGAAATGACAATGATGTAATAAAATCATGAAAAAAGAATAACAATTTGGAGAGGAAGCACCTAAACACTGAAGAACATCACACTTTTAAGGACAAAATGGGTCAAATGGTTAAAAAAAAGTCAGAAAAATTCAATGAAAAAAAAACTTAAAAAGCAGAATTGGTCAAATGGGGTGGGGGAAAAGGTACAAAAATTCCCTGAAGAAAAGAAGAGTAGAATTAAGCAAGCAGAAGATAATGACCCCATGAGGCATCAATAAACAATTAAACAACAACAACAACAACATAATAATAATAATAATAAAACAAAGAACAAAATGTGAAATATCTCATTGGGAAAGCAACTGATCTGGAAAATAGACTGAGAAAGGATCATTTAAGAATTAATGGATTCCCTGAAAAACATGATCAAAAAAGAGCCGAGACATCATCTTTTAACAAATAATAAAGAAAAATTGAAAAAAAAAGAAAAACTGACTTCATACATTAGAACCATAGGGCAAAATAGAAATGGAAAGAAGACATTTATCAATTCCTGACAGAGACCCCAAAATGAAAACTCTCAGGAATGTTATAGCCAACTTCCAAAGATCCTAAGTCAAAAAGAAAATATTTCAAATATCTAGAAAGAAACAATCAAATATCATGAAGACACAATAAAAATAACATAAGATTTGGTGGTTTCCACATTAAAGAAATCGATGACTTGGAAATATAATATCCCTAAAAATTTTTAATTTAATTTTTCAAAAGGAAATATAATATTCCAGAGAACAAAGCAGCTAACATCACAATCAAGAATCACCTACCCAACAAAACTGATCATAATCATTCAGAGGGGGAAAAAAGGATATTTAATGAAATAAAAGACTTTCCAGCATTCTTGATGAGAAGATAAGAACTGAGTAGAAAATTTGACTTTCACATACAAGACTAAATAGAAGCATAAAAAGGCAAACAAAAAGAATCATAAAGAATTCAATATGATTAAAGTGTTTTCATTTGTCCATAAGAAGATACACACACACACACACACACACACACACACACACACACACACACAAACATAAAGGCATGAGTGTGAATTCAAAGAATGATATCTAAAAAATTAAATTAAGATATGAGAAAGAGGGATGTGTTGAGAGGAGGAAGAGTAGAATGGAGTAAATTATCTCACAGAAAAAGATATGAAAGAGCTTTTACAGTAGAGGTGAAGAAGAGAGATGTGGCAGTCAATGTTTGACCCTTATTTTCACCAAAATTGGCTCAAGGAAGAAATCTCAGTTGGATATAGAAATATATCTTACTCTACATGGAGTAAGAGGAAAAGGGGATAAAAGAAGGAGGTGAACTGATAGAAAAGAGGATGGACTGGAAGAGAATGTGATCCAAAGCATAATACTTTTGAGAAGGGGACAGGACAAAAAGAGAGAGGGGGCAAGGAGGAGGAAGAGAGAGAGAGTGGGAGAGAAAAGGATAAATGGGAAATACATTGGAGAGAAATGTGCAGTTAGTAATCTTAAATGGGAAAAATTAAAACAAGTTTCTCTGATAAAGGCCTCATTTCTAAAATATACAGAAAACCAATATATATATATATATATATAGAAATGTATAAGAATACAAGTCATTCTCCAATTAATATATGTTCAAATGATATAAATAAGCAGTTTTTAGATGAAGAAATCAAAAGTATCTATAATCACATGAAAAATAATGTTGATTAGAGAAATCAAAATTAAAACACCTCTGAGATTTCCCACATATCAGATTGGTTAATGTGAAAGAAAAAGAAAAAAATGATAACTTTTAGAGGGGATGTGGGAAATCTGATACATGAAAGCACTATTGGTAGAGTTGTGATAATCCAATCATTCTGGAAGCAATTTGGAAATTTGTCGAAAACTGTGTGCACCCTCAATTAAGAAATACAACTACTAGATTTGTGTCCCAAAGAGATTTTAATAAAAGGAAAAGGACTTTTATATACAAAAATATTTATAAGAGAACTTTTTGTAGTGGCAAAAAATAGTATATTGAAGGGATACCTATCAATTGAAAAGGGTTGTACTAGTTGTAGTATATTATTGTGATGGAATATTATTATAGTATAAGAAATGAGCAAGATGCTAGCAGACAAAAAAAAAACTAGAAAAATTTACATGAATTGATGCAAAGTGAAGTGAGCAGAACCAGGAGATGGTGTATACAGTACTCACAATATGGTATGATGAATAACTGTGAATGACAATTATTCTCAACAATATAATGATCTAAGACAATTCTGAAGGACTTATTATGAAAAATGACAACCATACCCAGAGAAAAACCTGATGGAGTCTGAATGCAGAACAAAACATATTTTTAAACTTTATTTTTCTGGTGTCTTTTTTTGTAGGGGAGAGGGTGTTTTCTTTTACAACATGATTAATATGGAAATTTGTTTTGTCTGACTGCATATCATTATATATCCCTTATAATTAATTTGTGTATTCATAATAATCAAAATTACTTTTTCACTCAAAGTCATTCTTAAAATAAAATTGTTGCTATTGTATATATTCTCTTGGCTGAACAAGTTACTATTGTGGAATACTATTGTGCTTTAAGAATTGATGAGCTCAATGAAATATTTTATTCTAAGAAGAAAACTCTTGATTTCTCTGTAGAAGACTGATACATCAAGTACAATTGTCTTTTCCTTTCAATGAACAAATAAAATGATTTAATTAACCAATTAGTATTCCTAGTTTTGACTTTCAATTTACCCCTTTAGAAGATGTGGATTAAATGGAGTAGGAAGGTCTACTAATCTTCAGAAACTACTCTTTAAGTCCTAGTGATCCTGACACAATCACCAAGGGAGAGTCTTGTCAATGTTCCAGGTGCATAAAACAATTTGATAGGGGAAAGAATCAGTGTTTCATTGGTATTTGCTGCATTCAAGAACATTGACCATAAAATTGCAACTTTATAAGCACTTTGCAAAGAAAATTAATTTGAGTAAGAATACTAGAATCAGAAGTTTTGCACTAGTAATGACCACAGAGTCTATCTTGTCCAAAGTTGATTAAAATATGTATTTTAATATCTTTTTATTGGCTCAGTGTTTTTGTTCACCCCATCCCATAATTGCAACTCCAAATTGAGTAGAATTTAAATCCCTTAAAGACAGGGATTGTTATTTGTTTTCCAACTTATCAAATCAGCTAATATTTTCAAAATAGAAATATTCAGAATATGAAAACAAGGACATGTAACAGAACATGAATATTAAAGTGTTGTATGGTCCTATAAAATTGTTTCAATAATGCTAAATATCAGAAGGAACTGAGGCTGAGGAGAGAAGCCAACCACAACAAAAACAATTTTTGTTTAGTTTAAAGTATAGTGGGAGAAAAAAGGAGAATCAAAGATGAAATAAGACTTTCACTTAGCATAGATAATACAATGAGAATTGACAATAGAAAGAAGGCAGAACCTTTCAATTCATGTTTTGCTTCTGTTCTCTCTCCAAAGACCAATGATCTTTATATTAGAGATAGACAAAAGTAATTAATAGGACACTGATGTCCATGATATGTGAAGCGATAAGAAACTATCTTGCTGCTATGTGTTAATTCAAGTCACCTCACCCAAATGAATTAAACCTTTGGATCTGAAAAAATTGGCTGGTCTGTTGACAGAGTTATTTTGTTGATATAAGTCAAGATTGACCTAGGTGAACTTCAAGATCCTTTCCAGCTCTAATACTGCAAGATTATATTTGATTCCCTAGAAAACAAAGAGTATTCAATGCTGAGTTGAAGACAGTATTGGTTGGGGAATTGATATCAATAATCTTTGACATTTAATTAATGCTTAAAGGTATTTCAAAGCACATTATATATATATACATTACCTCAAGCAATTAATCAGTAAGTATTTAAATGCCTTGTATATCCCAGAAACTATGTCAAACACTGTACTAGGCACTGGAGATAAAAGACAATGAAAGAAATATTACCTGTTCTCAAGGATCTTACACTTTAATAAGTACTTAAACACATGGTTGTTGGGGAGTACTGGCAGATGAGGACAATAAAAAAGGATCTGAGTAGAAGATTGTGTTTTGAAGGAAAAGAAAGTTTCTGTGCAATGAAGATGAGGAGAATACATTCCACACATGGGTCAAGTCAATGCAAAGGGAAAGATACATGAAATGGCATGTCATATATGAGGAACAAGGAGAAAGTTAATTTGGTTGTATAGAAGTGTGTGGGAATGAGTATAATGTCTAAGAAACTAGAAATATGGGTTATTGCCTGATAGTATAGAGACAATAGAAAGTAACTGAAGTTTATTGAGAAGTGAAGTAATCCAATTAAATCATATGAAAGAAAAATAATTTTGAGACTCAAGAATAGGATAAAATGGAAAGATGAGGTTCTTGAGGCCAGGAAACATTCAACAAAAGGCTATTTCAATAATCTAAGTGAGAGATGATGAAAATTTGGACCAAATTGGTTAGCTGTGTGAGTGCAGAAAAAGGGTTAGATAGAAAAGATATAGTAGGGGTAGAAATGTCAAGATTTGTCAAATAATTGAATGTGTGGGAGGAGAAAGAGTGAAAAGCAGAGGATAACACCAAAGTTACAAATATGGGAGGCTGGAAGGATATGGATGGCTTTGAAAAAAAAGGGGGTGGGGTTTGGAAGGAAAAGTTTGGGAGGAAAGAAAATGAGTCCACTTATTAACATATTGGATATAAAATGACTTTAGGATTAAATTTGAAATTTCCAAAAGACAATTGATGATATGAGATTGAAACCTGTGGAAGAATATTATTTGTGATTTATAGGATGATAAAGATAGTAATTAAATTAAACCCATGGGAAGGTCATGAGGTCACTTAAAAGTATACATGTATGTGTGTATACATGCATATAGGTGTATGCATGTATATACATATACACACAGAGAGAAAAGGGACTAGGACAGAGAGGAGGCCTAGGACAGAGTTTTGGGGGAAAATCCTAGAACATCCATGTGAATTATGTGCCACCATTATACTTATTCCCATTTTACAGATGAGGGAACTAAGGCTGAGAGAGGTTGCCCAGGGTCATGAGTCTAATAAGTGTCAGATGTAAGTCTTTCAAATTCTCAACATCCAGTCACAACCCCAGGCAATGCAAGAATATTACATTCAACAATGGATTGACCCCAGTCCTGATGTCATTTGGCTTTAATTTTTCACTGTCAAAAGAGGCAGAGTTAGAAAAGATGCAATTGAACTTGTATTCCTTTCAGGATCCCCCGGGCCTTCTGGAGCTAAATTAGATCACATTTCCCAGCACATGGAAGAACAGAAAGCAGTCTTCGAAGAAGTTGGAACATGGATACATTTTCCCCATTGTTTGGGCAACACACCTTCCAGATTCCAAGTAGATATCAGAGATTTCATTTTAATTATTGAGGGAAGCTTCAAGTTGGACCTTTGAAGGCAATAGCAATGAGACAACTGCGGTTTTTGTTAATGCACTATATTAAAAAGCTGGGCCTTAGAACAGACTAATAAGCCAGTAACCTGTTTTTTAACTCTCTCCAATTCCCTTGATTGCCAGATGAGAAAGTATATAATATTTAATGTGTGTTCTTTCTTTTGAAATCCCAGGATCCGAACACCTGGTCTGTCCCATCAGAAATTAATTGAGTTCAGACTGCCAATTAGTGATGAGATCTGCTTGTATGAAGCCCCATTCATTTGTCTTTCCCTAGTGAACTGCTTCTCCCTCATAATTAAAGAAAACAAAAAACTGATACCTAATATGACTTTTTTATCTGCATTATATGCCACAGATTTACATGCGCTAACATAGTTAAAGGAACTAGAGGAAACTCAGAAAAGGTTTTTCTAAGTGAAGAAAATGTGAAGGTGTCATTTTTGTAGAACATCCATCAAGAGGCAGTGTATAAGGAACTGCAATTTGGAGACTAGATACACTCATGTATACATATGCATATATATGCACATTTGTGTATATGCATACATATACCTATATGCATTCACATAAATTGTGTGTGTGTGTGTGTGTGTAATAGGAATAATGATGTATTATTTTCAGTGAGTAAACTCCCTTGAAATATTATCCAAGGTAGGACTGTGTTACAGAGTGACTATAAAAGACTTATTATAAGATTTTAGGATATTTTCAAAGGTTTGTGAGATAGATTAACAACCTCATTTGCAGTGAGTAGCTAGAAATGGGAAGTGCTCTCAAGAGAGAGAAACAGAACCAGATAGAGGCAGAAACAGGGAAGACAGAAGAAGACAGAGAAAAAGACAGATGAGACAGAAAAAGGCAAAGGAAAGGCAAAAAAGAAAAGAAAGAATAAATATAATAACAATGAATAGTCCTTTAAGGTTTGTGAAGAACTTTACAAAAATTGTATCATTTGAACCTCACAACAACCCTGGGAAGTAGCAGCTACTATATAGTTGATAATATTTAAGTGTGGAATAAGACACCAAGCAAAACAACTTCAAATATTCAATACAATGGAATGATACAGGAAACGGTGTGTGTGAGAGAGTGCATTTTAAACAACTGATAAAGAGTATAAGACAAACAAAAGGAGGAGAAACATAGGAAAGGAAAGGAGGAGGGGAAGGAGGATGAGGGAAAGGGAAGGAAGGACAAGAGAGGGAGGAGAAAGGAATAAGGGGAAGGGAAAAGGAATGGAAAGAAATGAAGGGAAGAAATAGGAAAAAGGAAGGGCAGAAGGGAAAGAGGAGAAAGAAACGGGGAACAGACAGGATGGAGAGAAGGGGCAAGGACAAGAGAGAAGGAGAATTATATTTTGCCCTTAAATTTAAAAAATATAGTCTCTGAAAAATACCAGATGCACACAAGAGATTCACATAGATTACAAATAGCACATGCTAATAAATTATATCCATAAATAATAAATTGAACTTTGACAAACATATAAATACCTATATCTGTGGGGTCATCTTCTCCAAGATACTTTCCTGTATCTTGTTTTGTCCATCATGGATGTCATCTTCATTTATTACTTCTGGTCTCTTCTAAAATCTTAGCATCTAGAATTGAGGAAAAAAAATTGAAAACATCTAGTGTAACTCTATAGAGATTGGAACTATGGGTTTTCAGGAAAGAGTGTGATAGAACTCTGATGACCATTCATCCATTTGTGGAAGGAAACGCAAGTGTAGTCACATTCTTCAGCCTTTTTTTATGTTTTGTCTTTTTCCATTAGAATAGGACCTGATTCAAGCCAGTCCTAAGTTTGAGGTTTGAGACTGGAATGCAATGAGACATGCATAGATCTCAAGACATTTTTCAAATGGAACTTTATTTAATGATAACATGGGAATGATATTCAGCAAAGATATAGCATCATTTTAGATTAATGTAGCTCTCCTTATCTCCAAACCTTGATATGCCTTGCCATTAATGTAATTCACAGAACAATAGGGAGTCCCCTCAAGAGGGAGAGAAGCCCAGACTCCTGCTAAGCTGGGATTTTGATGCAATCAAAAAACTGATGCCAATGTTTCTGGACTCAATCATCAGGTCCTATAGTATATTCATGATGGTTTCATTGTTTAAAGAAAAATTGGCTAAACATATATAGTAGAGACTGTAGTGGATGTAGGAAAACTATGCTAATCTACATAGAATATATGTTGTTCCTAACATAATTTGGTATCTGTGGAAGGTGAAGCATATATTACTGTATAGCTGATAACATTTAATCATGGAACAAAACACCAGACATAACCAAACTTCAAATATTCAGTACTAAGCATAATACACTCTTTTATGTATTATGTATTATGCTTTTATCAATGAACAAATTGATTACTGATTTTTACTTGCTTCCTTTGTAGAGAATGATTTTTAAATACGTTAATCAGTTTGTAGTAGTAAGTCTGTAAGTTTAATATTACTTTCTTAAACTTCCATTTTGTTTTGAATTAACTTTTCTTTTCATACAAATTGTTTTTACAATAAGATAAACATTTGCACTGTATAACATATGAAGCACATATATGTATTAAACTGGTAATAAACATATGTGGACCCTCTAATAAGACAAAGCACCAATTGAAAGTATTATAAGCAACTTTTAAAAGTAGTTCATGAAATAAATTACCAATTTACCAATTACCAAATTATATGGTGAACAACTTAAGGATACCCATAAAAACATCAGAGGTCCCATCCTTCTGATTCTTCCTAGGGTGTGACAAGAATTCCATAACCCTCACACTTTGAGATTCAAACAGCCTTGTTTTCTTGAGAACAGGTCTGATTCACAGAGACTTGTCAGCCTAGCTCAGAGGAAGATAATACTACCTTTAGCTGGCCAGAAAGAACCTTGCTCCACTGAGTGGAAAGCTCTTCAGAATTTCTAACACTCAGGTTGGTAGTTCATTTTTAAAAGATGGTATTTACATGCTTTGATTAATAAAGTTTAATTGCATGCATTGAGAAATGTGAGTCTATGTTTCCATCAACTTAAGGTACAATTGTGAATGTAACAGATGTAACAATAAAGTAATTGCATATTCATGGTATGTTACTCTATAATACAACAATTTGGGAATGGTCAAAAAGGTCCAAGGGAGACATTTTGTAACAAGGTCAAAGAATAGAGCCTATATGTCTGAATTTGTTGACCTTTTATCAAGAAGAGTCTTAATTTCAATCTTACTTTTTCCTGAGCCTTTGCTTCAAAGATATAGATATAGATAGGTATAGGTAGGTATTGGTAGATATAGGTAGATAAAAACTTTTGAAAATTTTGCTCAGTATACATTAATTATTTGCCTCAATAAATACTGATATTTATAGGGAAGAGAGAGAGAAATAGCATTGGTCTTCTTGAACACTCAGTTCAGAATGCATTTCTTTATCTTCCATTAATGGGTTAATGCATTATTTCTTGTTGTTTTTTTTTTTAATCATGAGTATTCAGAAGCAGGATATATAAAATTTTACACATTATAATTTGGAGATTTCTAAAATGATTGAGCTTATTTTAGAAATTTAGCAATACGTAGAGATGAATAAATTTCACTAACTTAGATAAATTGAGGAGGAAATCTAGCCTGAATTATAAAATTTTTATATTGAAAATATGGTTTTATAACTTTTACATATTTTCTTTACTAGAACTATATTTCATTGATATCAAGTAGAGCTCTTTAATTAAAGTTCTTTAATGAATAGATAAAAATGATTTATATTTAACTTGGAAATAATTACTGATTTGACATTCATCAAACAATTATATACTTATAATGTTTGAAAGTATTTGAAAATAGATTGTTTCCTAAAGATTCTTGATCTTTTTTTAACATCACAAATTCTATAGTTAATCTAGTAAATCCCACAGACCTTTTTAAAATAATATTTTAAAATAAATAAAATACAAAACCTAGAATTACAAGAGAAAGAAATGAAACTGAAGTACAGCTATCAACACATTCAACAACAAAACTTCAAGAGTACACAGCCACCAGATTAAGAACCCCTACTTTGAATATATTATAATGTCCTTGTCAAAAGCCTGACTCTTCCAAGAAATACCTAAAATTTAACTCTGACTTTGGGCATCTCATTACTTCTCTGGCTCTATTTCTTCATTTGTTAATAAAGCAATTGTACTATTCTCTAAGGTCCTTATCAGCTTGAAATTCTATTAATTTAGAAGACTAGTCCAAAAAGTTTAATAAGAAGCCATAATTTTCAGATTAGCACTTCCCAAATAATTGCAAATTCTAAATCATTAGAGCTTAATAGTCAACATGCTTTAACGCTATAAAAGCTACCATAGCTTGATAACATCTGTTCATTTGGGTGGAATGTTAGTTTGAGAAATGAAAATTACTTTAGTGCTAAATGATGAAGGAGAAATTCTGCTGCATAGCCCCTCTCTGTCTTTCCAATCAGCTTCCATTGGCTTTATTCATTGTCAACTTCTCCATTCTTTAAGAATGTGAGGGTGGGAGATGGAAAATCAGTAGAGGGCACTAATGTTCCAACAATGAGATTTAAAGCTTTAAATAAATCCAGCACAGATTTCAGCTATGTAACTATCTCTTTGCAGATTTCTTAAACTGGTTAATTTCTCCCATCTCTCATGGCTTAACATATGGTCTTCATCTGTCTTCTGTGAGTCTGGAGAGCAAGACTATAATTATTGTTTTGAGCATTGTGGACTCTGCAGAGGCCAAATCATTTCAACCAGGAAAAAAAATCAATGTAGTTACCATAGGATGGGGAGGATTGAGATTCTCCTTAAAGAAATAAAATGAATTGTATTCTTTTAGCAAAGTTGACAGTTTGGTCCTTTAGATAAGATTTTGGAACAAGACTATTCCTATTTGGCAATGCAAAGGATGTTGTCGATAATAGACATTTAAGGATAATAATAGCTGGTATTTATATAATTCTTTAGGGTTTTCAAAGTGTTTTGTATGGACTACTTCATTTGAGACTCAGAACAAATCTTTGAGATCATTTAGTTAGATAGTTAGATAGGCTAGAAGTGAGTTTAAATGCTACATAGTCCAACCATCTTATTTTACAGATGAGGAAACAGGCTAAAGGATCATTAGTGTCTTGCCCAAAGTTTTTGTTGTTGTTGTTTCAGTCAAATCTGACTTTTCATAACCCTATTCAGAGTTTTTGTGACAAAGATCATGGAGGTTTTTTGTTTTTGTTTTTGTTTTTGTCATTTACTTCTCCAGCTCATTTTACAGATGAGGAAACTGAGACAAATAGCATTAAATGACTAACCCAGGATTGCATGGGTAGTAAGTGTCTGAGGCTGGATTTGAACTCAGGTCTTTCTGATTCCAGTTCCAGAATTATCCAGCTGCTCCTTTCTTGTACAAAGACATGCTGATTATTTAGTTGTGAGACATTTGGTATTTGAACCCAGTTCATCTGGTACCAGAATTAATATTATTTACATTGTGCTATGTTGCCTGTAAGGTGGATATTCATTTACAGAAATTGAACCTCAAAGAGATTAAATGACTTGACCAATGTCACATACCAGTTGGTGGCTATAGCAAAATTTGAAGTCTGGTCTTCCAAGAGCAGAGTGAGGAAGCTTTATGGGAAAAAATTGGTTTAAAGTTCTGCCTCCAGAACCAAATTCAGAATCTGTGAGAGGTAGAATAATAATGAGAGCTCAATGAGAATTCAAGAAGACCTGGCCTTGAATACTGTTTTAGAAGCTAGTATCCTACTTGTATGACCCTAACCAATTTACACTTGACTTCAAATTCTCCTCATCTGAAAATAGAGATGATAATAGCAGTACTTCCCACAGAGCTATTTTAAGGAATAAGTGAAATTTATTAAAAGTTCTTTGACAAACTTTGAGTGCTATATAAATGTCAGCCAATGCTATTTATGAAGAAAGAAGTGGCATTTCATTAAAATTGCCAACCTGAACATTACCAGCCAAATCTTCCTTCTCTAGGAAACACCTCAGCAGTCAGTCAGCAGTCAACAAGCATTCATTGAGCACTTACGACATTCCAGGCCCTATACTAAGGACTGGATGAAAGTAAAAGATAAAAAAAGAGTGCCAGATGAAATAAAGGGTTGATAAAAAAAACATAGCAAGCACTTCAATTCAGTACAGGTTCCTACAAGAAAACTATCAAGAGCCTGTGGTTGTTCTAGTGGAGAGTGTTATGACAGCTTGAAGTCAGCACAATGTTGAGTGCACAAGATCTGAGTGATTGTCAAGGAGATAGAGTGAGAGGCCAGTATCCAGGAAACAAGTTCCACAACCAATATAATCTCAAATGAACACCAAGTGAGGCCTAATCATGGGACAAAGTCTACTCTCTATAAGTGAACAGACAAAATATGGGGTGAAAATGTGAATAAATTATGACTCTTAGGAAAAAAGGATTGAAGCTAGCTTGATTTCCAGTTGGTCCAGTCAGAGCTACAGCAGAAATGGAGACTTGACGCCACAGCTTTTTGGATAAGTGACAATGCAAGAACAGGGAGCTAGGAACTGAAGTCACTCAGAGCAACTGCAAGAATTAGGCATTGAGGTAGAGTGTGGAGCTTGCTCCAAGTTCCTGGTCCAATTCACTGTCTCCGGGCAGGGCTTTGGAAGAAGTCAGGCTGAGTAGAAAAGACCACAGCTTTATACACACTCTTATTAAAAGATATTTCTCATCCATACTTCAAAAATCTTATAGGTTCCTTTGGAAGATATAACAGAAATAATTCTGTTCAATGATCCTCTAATAATAAATATCAGGCAAGAGGGGAAAACAAGAAGATATGTTCACTGATGGTGTTTATTATGCTAATGGAGCAGACCCTTTTCTAAATTCAGATCAAGAATAGATTGTTAAACTCTCTACTGTCTCCATTCAATTTTCTCAAAGATCTATCATAGCTGACTTTTCAAACATTTTGTTTATTTCCCAACTTCTTTCTTATTACTTTGTGGTTTGATTTATCTAATTCTGAGAGAGCAAGGTTGAGATCCCCCACTAGTATAGTTTTGCTGTCTGTTCTTCTTGTATCTCTCTTAATTTTTCCTCTAGGAATTTGGATGCTATACCACTTGATACATATGTGTTTAGTATTGATATTTCTACATTATCTATGGTACCCTTTAGTAAAATGTAGTTTACTTCTTTATCTCTTTTGATTAGATCTATCTTTGCTTTTACTTGATCTGAGATCAGGATTGCTACCCCTGCTTTTTTTGTTGTTCACTTGAAGCATAGTAGATTCTGCTCCAGCCTTTTACCTTTACCCTCTATGCGTCTCTATACTTTAGATGTGTTTCTTGTAGACACCATATTGTTGGATTCTGGTTTTTAATCCAGTCTGCTTTCCATTTCTGCTTTATGGGAGATTTCATCCCATTCACATTCACAGTTAAAATAACTAATTCTGTATTTCCTGCCATCTTATTTCCCCAAGTTATGTTTTTCTCTTTCCTTTCCCATTTCTCTCTTCCCCTCTCCCCAGTATTTTGCTTTTCATGACTACCTCCCCCAAACAGTCCTCCCCCCTTTTGAGCCCCTCCCTCCTTTTTACTTCTTTCCCTGATTCTTCTATTTTCCCTTCTATTAGTCTATCCCTTTCTTTTCCTCCTTTCCCTCCCACTTCCCTGTAAGGAAGGACAAGTTTCTTTGTGAAACCAAATGTGTCTGATATACTCTTTTAGAGCCCAATCTGATGAGAATAAGATTTACACAATGCTCATCTTCCTCCCTTCTTTCTCTCAATTATATTAGTTTTTTTTTGCCTCTTCATGAAAATTTACCTTATTTTTACCTCCTTTTGTTAAACCTTATTTTACCTTTTCCCTCTTTTTTCCAGTATGATATCCTTTCCATCTCTAATTTTCTTTTTCATATTATCAAAGTAATATCAAATTATACCCCCAATCTTTAAGTATACCCAGAGTAGAAATATAGTTCTCAAGAGTTCTTTCCTTTTTACCTTTTTATGCTTCTCTTGAGTTCTATGTTTGGAGATCATATTTTTTGTTCAGATCTGGTCTTTTCATTAGAAATAGGTGAAATTCACCTATATCATTAAATGATCTTCTTCTTTCCTGGAAGATGATGCTCATCCTAGCTGGATAGATAATTCTTGGCTGTAATCTGAGTTCCTTTGCCTTTCAGAATATCTGGTTCCAGGCCCTTCATTGTGGAGGCTGACAGATCATGTGTGCTTCTAATTACAGTTCCTTGGTATTTGAATTGTTTCTTTCTAGCTACTAGCAATATCTTTTCCTTGGTGCCACAGTCTTGAAATTTAGCCATGATATTCATTGGGGATTTAATTTTGGGGTCTCTTTCAGGAGGTGATCGGTGAATTTTTTTAATGGTGATTTTGCCTTCTGATTCTAAAATATCAGGGCAGTTTTCTTTCATGATCTCCTGGAAGATAGTGTTTAAATTCTGTTTTTCATCATGGCTTTCAGGAAGTCCAATAATCCTTAGATTGCCTCTCCTAGATCTATTTTCCAAGTCAGTTGCTTTTCCTAGGAGATATTTCATATTTTCTTCTATTTTTCATTTTTTTTTTTGTTTTTGACTGATTCTTGAAGTCTTATTGAGTCATTCACTTGCATTTGTTCAATTTTAATTTTTATGCATTATTTTCTTCAGTTACCTTTTTTACCTTTTTTTGTAACAGGCCAATTTGTTCATTTCATACTTTTTCCCTTTCACCAATTTTATTTTTCAGTAAATTGCTATCTTCATCATGTCTCTTTTGGAGGACATTATATCCTTCTTTCACTGATCTCAATTCATTTCCCCATTTATCATCTAGCTCTCTTTTGAGATTCCTTATGTAGTCTTCCAGGAAGGCCTTGTGAAAGGGACACCAGGTTTTGTCTCCCTTGGTGCCTGTCTCTGGAGTTGCTTTGCCTATAGGAACCTCAGGATCTGGGGTCTGCCCTTCTTTTTCTCCATAGAAGCTGTCTATGTTGAGAGCTCTCCTGTTTCTTACTCATTAAAAAAAAAAAAAAAAACTTGGGGTCTGTTTAAATCCAAGAAGCAGGGGATGTGGTAGTTTGCTCTGGGGCAATTCAGATAATTAACTTCCGGTGCTGGTCTAGTCGGGCTAGGACCTTGTGTTTGCAGAGGGTTCCAATTTACCTTTTATAAAAGGCAGATCTGCCAAAGCACCTGCCCGCAATCAAGGCAGAGTGTCCCAAGAGCCTCAGATACACTCCCAGGTGTTTAGAATTTCTGCCACACTGTGCTGGGTCCCGCCCAGTTTCCTGCCCTTTCTTCCGGAGCTGTGCCCGGCAAACTGCTCAACCCCTTGCCCGACTGAAACAGACCTGCTATGAAGTTTTTCAGAGGTACCTTCTGCAAGGGATGTTTCATAGTCCAAATATTTCTAGGTTCTTTGACTTAAAAATCAATTCAGAGGTTTAATTTGCTGTTGATTTGAGAGAAGGTCGGAGGAGGACACAGGGAGTTGCCTCTTCACTCTGCCATCTTGGCTCAGCTTGCAGGTTACTTTTCAATGAAATATTTCACATTTTCTTTTATTTTTTTCATTCTTTCCATTTTCTTTTGTTTCATGATGAAGTCATTAGATCTCACTTGATGAATTTCAATTTTTAAAGAGGTGTTTTCTTCAGAAGGCTTTATACCTCTTTTATCAATTAGTAAATTCTGATTTTTAAGGAGTTAGGGGTTTTTTGGGCAATATCTCTGTGGTTGATTTACCAATCTATAAATGTTCTTTTCATACTTTTGTATTGTTGTCATTGATTTTTCCCAATTTATTATCTGCCACTTGTATCTGATTTTTAAAATAATTTTATACCCTTTAAAAAATCTCTTTCTTTAGATCTTCTAAAAATTATTGTTGGGCTTGTTTCCAACCTACATTTTTTTCTTCAAGGTTTTGTTCTGTTTTGAGCTTCCCTGTCATCATAGTAGCTTTTTATGTTGTGTGTGTGTGTATGTGTCTGTGTGTATTATTTGATAATTTTTCCAGTCTATTTCTTGACTTTAGACTTTATGTTAGAGTTGGGCTATGAGAGGGACAGGAATGTCTGATTTTATATGTTTGCTTTTATTTCCTATTGCTTTAACAAATAGATATAAGAGGAGTCCTTCTGGGGGTGGAGCCATGGTGGCGGAGATCAGACAGGAGTCTCTGTAACCTCCTCTAACCTCCCCTCAAACCACAACATATGAAGCCTCTAGACTGATTCTGAAGCAAAAAAATCCACAATATCTGGAGAACAACACGATTCTAGAAGATACTCTGGAAGAACCTCAAAACAGGACTGATCAGCACCAGAAAAATTCAATCAGCAGAGCTGCCCAGCACCTGACATAATTCAACCAGCAGAACTGCCCAGTTCCTGAAATAACTCAATCAGCAGAACTGCCCCAGGGCAAATTAAAGCAGCTGTCCCACCTTTGCCCTGAACAGACCTCACACTTTAAAAAAAAATGAATAAAAAAACAAAAAGAGCTCTCACCATAGACAACTTTTATGGAGAGAGGGAAGAACAGACCACAAATCCTGAGGCCCCTAAAGGTAAAGCAACTCCAGAAAAAGCCCCAAAGAGAGACATAAATTGGTCTCCATGTCACAAGGCTTTCTTTGAAGATTGCATAAAAAATCTTAAAAGAGAGTTAGAAGAAACATGGGGAAACGAAATGAGATCACTGCAAAATAAAATAGAAAAAATGGAAAAAGAATGCAATGAACAAAAAAATGTAATTGGTCAATTGCAAAAGGAACTAAAAACAGTAACTGAAGAAAATAAGACATTAAAAATTAG
>JAJPUD010009170.1:2832-22205 GCA_023553655.1 Myrmecobius fasciatus | reverse complement strand
ACTGGGACACTGATACATTGTTGGTGGAACTGTGAACGGATCCAACCTTTCTGGAGAGCAATTTGGAGTTATGCTCAAAAAGTCATTAAACTGTGCATACTCTTTGACCCAGTAGTGTTTCTACTGGGCCTATATCCCAAAGAGATTTTAAAGGAGGGAAAGGGACCCACATGTGCAAAAATGTTTGTGGCAGCCCTTTTTGTAGTGGCAAGAAACTGGAAATTGAAAGGATGCCCATCAATTGGAGAATGGCTGAATAAATTATGGTATATGAATGTTATGGAATATTATGTTCTGTAAGTAATGACCAGCAGGACGATTTCAGAGAGGCCTGGAGAGAGTTGCATGAGCTGATGCTGAGTGAAATCAGCAGAACCAGGAGAACATTATACACAGCAACAAGACTATACGATGATCAATTTTGATGGACATGGTTCTCTTCAACAATGATGTGATTCAAACCAGTTCTTCAGCGATGAAGATAGTCATATACAACCAGAGAGAGGCCTGTGGGAACTGGACAACACAGCATTTTAATGCTTTTTGTGAATGTTTCCATGCATTTTCTTTTCCTTCTTAGGTTGTTTTTTTCTTCTTCTCTTTCTAGATCTGGTGTTTCTTGTGCAGTAAGATAATTGTATAGATAGGTATACATGTATCTGTCATATAATTTATCCTATTTAGCATGTATTAGATTACCTGTCATCTAGGGGTGGGGGGGTGGGGGGAAGGAGGGGAAAAGCTTGGGGAAAAAAAGTTTTTGCAAAGGTCAATGTTGAAAAATCACTCACATGTTTTGTAAATAAAAAGCTTTATATAAAAAAAAAACAAATAGATATAAGATCCTATAAGTTGTTGGTACTCTCAAAGTGGTTTGATCTCAGAAGAATTCCTTTCACTGCCCTACTTGCTTAAACTTTGCTACTTACCAAGGAAGGATCACTGCTCTCCTGAGATCATAATCTATTCCTTGCCACCATGGAACACAAAATTGAGTAATAGGCAATGGGTTTGCCAAATAATGTCCAATTCTGTGCCTCAAGAAATACAGGAGTCCCTAAAAATCTTTCTGTCCACTTATTCATTCCTTTTGTCACGTCTGGACATTAGAAATTCTCAGTGCTTCTGTTGTCACTATCCAGAGCTACAGTCAGTGGTATCCTGCTCCTGAATAGCCCTATCCCCAATTTTCTCTTTTTCTTTCTTTCTGAGCTGCTGTATGCAACAAAAAATGACTCATTAAGACTTTTCTTGTTTTTTTTTCACTTGGTTTTTCACTGGTTTAGCAAGGTTTTTAGAAATAGAAATAGAAAGCCATTCAGAGGAGTATGTTATGAGAATTTGGGAAAAAATTCTCAGTTCATTTTGATATTATTGTTCTATCTTTCATGACAACTCTATAAGAAAAAAAAATTCTGAGTCCTTCAGTGCCTGGTGTTGTGTATTGCCTTTTTCATAAATGTATCCTATATGTGTGCCTCTGAACAGCATATTCTTATATTCAAGCCCATTCTTCCTTTGGATACCTTGTATTTGTTAGAGTGTATCTCAAGTTTATGGGAGGAATGTTTTGTAGCTTATGTTTTTAATATGTCATCTTAAGCACTATGTTTGCTAAGATATAATTGTCAATACTATATTATTATTATTAATTGGAAGCACAGGTGTAAGAGAGTGAAGTTCCTTCATCTATAGTATTCAAAGTAGTAACCTCCAAGATACCCTTTGAATAGCTTTTAAGGAACTATCTTTGTATATTGAGTGTGTATTGGAAGTGAGTAAGTATTTCAAGTATATGCTTCAAAGAGAATGTTCATGGAGAGGAACTTACACCCCTAAAATGGTGTCCAGACCAGAACATTTCCTTAAGTTATGGTTGTTTACTGCAAATCACTGCAACCATAACACTATCTCTTATTACTCTTAAAATATAATTAAGTTGCAGACTGTTGATACTTTCTACTTCCTTCTCTGGTATTTCATTGATTTATTGTTGCTACATAGTCTTTTACCTTTAGAGGAAACCAAAAACTTTTCAGATCATAGCACATGGGGTTCTTGTAGCTATTTTGTGATTCAGACCCAGGCAGCCAGAAAAAATATGACAGGCTTTTAAGTCTACCTTTTGAATTCCTTTGCTTCTATTTGAGCTTTGAATCCCTGAAGTTGGTCTAATATTTCAGAGGAGTCAAAAATTATTTAAATTTCTTTTACCTCTCCTTTCTCCTATGCCCTCTTCCATAATGCCCCACTTAGTAAAAATGAGAATGCCTGGTGGCTTCAGATGATACTTATCCAACCTTTCTGCCATCAATTTATTAACTGTCCTTTCTATGTTAGGCAGAGTGAGACCAATAATACCTTTGCCAGATAAAATATATACTAAATAATCTCACAGAATAAAAATACATAATCTCAAAGCCCTTTTCTTACTCTAAATCTATGATGCCAGAATTTAGAATTTTTTCTACCGTCTATTATCTAATATCCCAGGAGTTTTAGGTCAGCTAAGTCCAGTTTTCTCAGGAAGAAACAGAAAACAGGAGTCAAAAGAAAGGAAGCTAAGAAGGAGAATCCATTATTTCATCAATAACTCATTAATCTGTTTTCTGTAGTGTTGAGTATTTTTTTCAGGGAAAATGCTCTGTTTTTTTCTTCAGTAAGTCAAGTTAAGATATGGAAATTCAAACAAGTCAAATTGGGTTGTGGAAATTCAAACAAGGGGGAAAAATTTTCTTGGAGGACAAATAATAGCAGTCAGATGCCATTAGATGGCACTAGTAAGTCAATTTTGGGTGCTGGTGGGAGAAGAGAATACTCTTAAGGTGTAGGAAGTGGAGGCGTGGCCTCATGGGAGCACCATTTTCAGATGGAAAATTTTCTTCCTTTTAAACCCCCTATACCTCTATACATCATAAAATAAACCTCATCCTTTAGTTCTTTAAACTCTTTACAATCCTTGAATATCATCTCCATTCTGTCTCAGCTGTTCACCAGAGAACTAGACTTGGAGTTCACAGTGACTTCAAATTCTGCATATCCATGTTTTTAATTCTAGTTATTCTCTGTTGACATTCTCTTACTCTTCCATATCCCCTTTTACCTTAAGAGAGGCAGTTTGATGTATAGAATAGGTCTCTACTCTTGGAATATGGAAAACTTTAGTTCAAATCCTGTCTCTGATACTTAATAAATGTGTAATTCTGAGAAAGTCATGTAACTTCTTCATTCCTCAGTTTGCCCATCTGTAAAGTGAGAGAATAGACTCACGGTTTCTTAAGGCTGCTTCTACTTATGGTCCTCCTAAATCTATTTGTTCATTTCATTCTGACCTCCATTCTTTTCATTTTTTCTTGTTCTCCCATGTTATTACTTTTGTTTTGGTCTCACCATTCTTCCTTTTCAACATTGGTGCTATAGGAAACCAATTCATCCATATATTCCCATCCATCCTTGAATCTTTTCATGACCTGCCAAACTATAGCTACAATCCTTTTGTTCCATTGTTATCCAACCTTTACTTACTCTTTACAATTTACATTACTCCTGAGCTGTGAATGTTGCTAGAGAAATATAGCAATTGTACTAAATGGATGAACCACAACTTCATGTCTCATCTCATCTGAATCCTCATAACTGAATGAGAAGCCTTTTATTATTTCCTTGCTGACATTCTATCACCCGCCCTATAGCTGAATCACACTTGATTTAAACCTTCTTCTCAACTATATCCACACCATGCCCCTATTCCTTTGTAATAGCAAATAACTTCATTTTATATTTCTGTGAAAAAAGCATCAGTCATGAATTCCTTTATCTTCATTAATCTGTTCTTCACTCACCTGAATCTTCATTCACATTTGCATTATTTACACCAATTTCTGAGGAAGAGATGACACTTTCCTTTCCCAGAGTAACCCAAGAACAAACACATACATACATACACATACACACACACAAACACTTATGCACATACATACACATATATATTACAAACATATGTAAGTTGCAGCTACTTCTAAAAATAAAAATCCTAAAACATCACTCGATCTTGTCATCTCCTCAAAATATTGTCTTATATTGGTCATCATCTCGCAAGACTCTTTTGGAAGAATTAAAAAAGGATCTTAAAAGAGAGTTAGAAGGAAAATGGGGAAAGGAAATGAGAACTTTGCAAAAGACTTTAGAAAAGTAAACATAGAAATTATCTGAAGAAAACTCCTTAAAATAGATGTAGTGAAATGGAATATAGGAGCAAATAACTCCTTACAAAATGAAAAAAGAAAATAACTCCTTGAAAAACAGAATTTGTGGAATCAAAAAAAAAAAATCCATTGAACACAAAAACTCATTTAAAAATCCAACTGACCAGGTACAAAAGGAACAAAAATAGGTAACTGAAGAAAATAATTCACTAAACATTAGAACTGAACAAATGGAAATGAAAGATTCAGTGAGACTTTAAAAACCAATCACACATAACCAAACAAATGAAAAAAATAGAAGAGAATTGAAACAATCCACCAATCACCTCCTGAAAAAAACCCAAAAAATAAATCCCCCAGGAGTATCGTGGCTAAATTCCAGAACTATCATACCAAGGAAAAGATATTAAAAGAAGCCAGAAAGAAACAATTTAAATATCGAGGAGCCACAATTAGGATCACACAGGACCTAGCAGCTTCTACTTTGAAGGATCGAAGGACCTGGAATCAGATATTCGGAAGGGCAAAGGAACTTGGATTACAGCCAAGAATAAGTTACCCAGCTAGAAAGAGCATTATCTTCCAGGGAAGAAGATGGTAATTCAATGATACAGGAGAATTTTGCCTATTTTTAATGAGAAGACCAGAAATGAACAAAAATTTTGATGTGCAAACACAGAACACAAGAGAAACATAAAAAGAGCAAGACCTACCCTCTTCATCCATATGCCTTCATTCCATGGAAAACAACACAGAAAAAATGGCCTTGAAGTGGCATTCCTTCATCCTGAGGAGACCTAACCTTTCTCTGCCTGGGGGGGGGTCTTCCCATTGGACAAAAATGGCAATGAATGTACAATTCACACAATTGGTTAAAAAAGAAAAGAAGCTCTGCAGAAGCAATATGAAATAATTTTCCATTGGAGAAGATGGAGAAGAGGAGGGATGATCCATGTCTTTGCTCTTATCCTCCAATAAGAAGAGGAGCCGGGACTTTTTTTGTTCCTTACCAGCCAATGAGAGGAAGGGCAAGGTTACTCTTCTCTGTGCTCTTACCACACAGGCAGAGGAGAATGCCTTAGATTGTTGTTCTGCTTGGTTTTTTATAACATGGTTTCTCAGAAAAGGCTGAGATGCATTTTAAAATTTAACTTTATTTGTAAACATTTTCTCCATCACTTTAAATCTGGACAGACAGGTCCTGACACTTAGCTGATTTTTAAGGTATAAATGTTCTCAAGGACAATTTAGCAATTCTCTGTCAGAAGCCTTTCTAGGATCTGTAAGGATGCTGTAAGGATAGCTGTAAGGAAGCTTCTAGAATAATGACATTCTGGAGATTACCTTTCCCTTCTCTTCCTTTTCCTTTTCCACCTCCTTCCTTCTATTCCCTATCCCACCCCCACACCTCCACTCTTTCTGCACGGAAGCACTCATAAACTTCCATAAAAGCTACTTAAACTATTGGTT
The DNA here is from genome assembly GCA_023553655.1 of Myrmecobius fasciatus. Taxonomy (NCBI): domain Eukaryota; kingdom Metazoa; phylum Chordata; class Mammalia; order Dasyuromorphia; family Myrmecobiidae; genus Myrmecobius; species Myrmecobius fasciatus. The sequence goes on along the minus strand of JAJPUD010009170.1, from coordinate 16,530 downwards.
GTAAACTCACATGGGACTACAACTGAATGGGAGGGGTTACAAAAATTTGGCAACTGTAAAAAGTATGAAATATTCTACCAAGATTTAATTCTTTCTGTAATAAAAGACAAGCACAAGTATATATGTATAGTTAGGCAAAACATTTCCCCATTACCTATGTTACAAAAGGAAACAAATGAAAAGAAAAAAAAAACCTTAAGAAATAATAAAGATTTTAAAAATATGCTTTAATTTGCATGCAGACGTCATCAGTTCTTTCTCTGGATTCATGTCATTAGTATACACATTTTCTACTGGAATTATATGTATACACCAGAGAATTGTTTTAAAATAAATTTATTTATGCTGTATTATTAAAAAAAAAAGTAGAAGAAAATGTAAAATGCCTTTTTGGAAAGACAACTAACCTGGAAAATAGATCTAGGAGAGACAATCTAAGGATTATTGGACCTCCTGAAAACCATGATGAAATAAAAAGTGTCTAGACATCATCTTTCAGGAAATCATCAAGGAAAACTGCCCTGATGTTCTAGAACCAAAATGTAAAATAGTATTGAAAGAATTTACCTGTCACCTTTGAAATAATTTACTTATCGCCTCCTGAAAGAGACCCCAAAATGGAAACTGCAAGGAATATCATAGCTAAATTTCAGAATTATTGGGTCAAGGAAAAATATTGCAGAAATCCAGAAAGAAACAATTTAAATATCAAGAAGCTGCAATCAGAATTACCAAAGACATCAGATTTGGATCAGAGAGAAAATATCAGACAAACTTAGCTTCACAGTGAACCTTGTCTCACATTATAGGAAAGTGGGAGGGGAAAAGGGAAAGGAAAGGGGGAAGTTAATAGAAGGGAAAACAGAAGTAGTACGAAAAAAGTATAAGAAAGGAGGAGGGCTGTTTGAGGAGGGTGGTGGTCAGAAGCAAGATACTGGGGAAGAGGGAAAGGGGGAAATGAAAGAGAAAAGTATAACCAGGGAAATAAGATGGCGGAGAATTAGTTTAACTGTGAATGTAAATGGGAAGTTTTCCCATAAAAGAGAAGTAGATAGCAAACTGGATAAAAAGCCATAATCCTACAATACTACTTCTGTTTCAATGAATTGGGCATACAACTAAAAAAGTTAGAAACACAGCAAATAAAAAGCTCCCAAATAAATACCACATTTGAAATTGTGAAAATAAAAGGGGTGATTTATAAAATTGAAAGTAAAATAATATTGAACTAATAAACTGAACTAAAAACTGGTTTTATGAAAAAACCAAAAAATTAACCTTTAGTTGATTTGATCAGAAATAGAGAAGAAAATCATTATTAGTATGAAACATGAAAAATATGAACTTTTCAGAAATGAAGAGGAATTTGGAGTAAAAATGAGGAACTATTTTGCCTAACTGTATGCCAATAAATATGATAATCTAAGTGAAATGCATGAATATTTTCAGAAAATATAAATTGCCCAGAATAACAGAGGAGGAAAGAAACTACTTAAATAATACCATTTTAGAAAAAGAACTAGAACAAGCTATTAATCAACTCTGTAAGAAAAAATCTCCAGGGCCAGATGGATTTACCTGTGTAGCCTACAAAATATTTAAAGAACAATTAATTCCAATATTATACAAACTATTTGAAAAAAATAAGGAAAGGAGTCTTACCAAACTCTTTACATGACATAGATATGGTGCTGATACCTCAACCAAAAAGAGAAAGAAAACAAAATGCAAGAAAACAAAAATAAAAAAGAGTGAAAATACTCTGTTGTGGTACACACTCGCTCATCAGAGTCTTCTTTCTAAGTGCAGATGGCTCTGTTCATCAAAAGATCATTAGACCTGGCCTATATAGTTCATCCTTCATCCTCAAGAAGGACCAATGACATTGCAATGTTGTAGTCAAGGTAAAATGCATTTGATTGTGACTGGTTAGTTCAATACAAATTTGAAAGGCTCTATCATGTTAGACATTTGAACATTTAGAATGGAAATGTCTCTAGATTTGTGCATCTCATGTTTCTTTTGTGTCATTAAGATTTTGCTTTGTTCTTTGATGCAGGCACACTATGGTGGGTAGTTCTGTTACAGTGCTTCTCATGTCTCATAATAGTAAAATTCTTCAGAAAGACCTTGAAAGTATTCTTGTGTTTCTTCTGATATCAGTATCAGTATTTGCCTTGTGTGAATTCTCCACAAAATAGTCTTTTAGGTAAATGTATGTTTGGTATTTGGGTTATGTGGCTAGCCTATCAGTCTCACTTTCTGCAATAGAGTTTAAATGCTTAGAAGTTCAACTCAAGAAATGACCTCACTGTCTGGTTACTTATCTTGTCAGATGATCTTCAGAATCTTCCTAAGACAATTCAAATGGAAACAATTCAGTTTCCGACACGGTGCTGGTATACCCTCCAAGTTTCATAAATAAACATCAATGAGTCTATAGTCCTACATTTTTGCAAGAAGCCTAATAAATCTTCTTGCTTACTTTTATTTTAGAGCTCTCCAAATGCTGGGCTAAGTCTAGCAATTTGTGTGACAACGACATCATCTATGTGAACATTGCTGGAAAGTATACAGCTTAAGGTATGAGAACTTGCCCACAACATTCAAAATCTCTCCATTTCTTATGACCAGGAGTCATACCTTACCTCTAGATCCTTATGACTCTAGAGGAGAGAATAAAGCTGGTGACTTTATACTCTTTTTTAAAATCTAATTCACTTGCAAGTTATAGCATCACCTCCCTTTTGTCACAGTCCTCTTTGAAAATGAAGAACAAACAAAACAATTTGCTGTAACTGATGGTTACATTTATGATGGTTACTACATATGGTATAGTGTTGGGTAGTAGAGAGCCTCTGTTTTCTTGGTGTTAATGTCAGGCCAAAATTAGCACAAGTGATAAAGAATTGTTCCACAATCTGTAGGATCTCAACCTTAGAAACTGCATTAAGTGCACAGTCATATGCAAACAAAAAGTCACACACCAACTCTCCCTTCACTTTCATCTTGACTTGTATCTTTTTGAAGTTAGTTTGCCATCAGCTTAGTAGTATACTTTCATGCCATTTTCATTATCATTGAATTCATGACTATGGATTCACTATACTTGAAATGTTTCTTTCTGGAAGCTTGCAATATTTTCTCCTTTATCTGGGAGCTCCTGGATTTGGCTGTAATATTCCTGGGAGTTTTCATTTGGCATCTCTTTCAGGAGGTATTTGTTGGATTCTTTCAATTTCTATTTTATCCTCTGGGTCTAGAATGTCAGTACAATTTTCTTTGAAAATTTCTTTAAAGTTGATGTTCAGGCTCTTTTGTGATCATGACTTTCAAGTAGATCAATAATTTTTAAATGATCTCTCCTGGATCTGTTTTATCAGTTGTTTTCCCAATGAGATATTTTACTTTTTGCCTATTTTTGGTTTGCTTTATTATATTTTGATTTCTCGTTAGCTTCAATTTGCTCAATTATAATTTTTAAGGAATTATTTTCCTCACTGAGTTTTTATACATCCTTTTCTATTCGACCACTTTTGCTTTTTAAAGCATTCTTCTCCTCATTAAATTTTTTGTATTTCCTTTTGTACCATTCTCAATTCTCTCCCTAATTTTTCCTCTATATCTCTTACTTGATTATCAGAATCCCTTTTGAGCTCTTCCATGGCCTGAGCCCAAACTTTACATCAGACTCTCAAGTTCCCCTGGGTGGCTGTCTACAACAAAAGATAGGGTTTGCTATGCCCAGTAACATTTGTCTGAAATTATGTTTTCTCTTCTCCATCTTCTTTGTGACTATAGTTTTTCTGTCCTTCAGCTGTGTCCGAAGTTTATCTCTATTGTGTGTTTGAGAAAGGTGACTTTTATAATTCTTTGGTAAATGCCAAGCTTTTCCTAGCCCTAGAAATATTAATTACAATTCAGAAGGAAAACAATTACTACATTAATGACAACACTCTAGCACAATGCCAGAGTCCTGAGGGTGTGGATAATGATTCTTGCGCTGACTACTTTAAGGTTCAGACCCCATAGATCACATTCTTAAAATTATATGGCTCATGAGCCCCGACTGCTGTATTTACCTCTAATAGCCAATGGACAAAATTAGTTTTAATCATAGGCATTTTACTGATATTACATTATGTTAAGCATAGAAACAAACCATTCCCTGCATAAGCACATAGGGTACAAAGACAAAAGATAAGCTGTCTTCACACTAAAGGAGCTGACATCTTATCAGAGGAGATAAAAGTGTTTATTTAGTTGTATTCAGAATAAACATATGTGGAAAAAATTCAATGGCTCTGGTCTGTTTGCTGGTTATGGCATAAGACACTTTGTCTCCTTGCTTTGCACATTTTTCACTAGCTAGTTCCCATCTCTGAAGTTTTTTTTTTTCTTTATAGCTACCTCCTAGCTACCTGACTTTCTGCAAGTCTCAGCTAAAACCTTACTTTCTGCAAGGAGTCTTTCCTGAATGTTTTGCATGATTTCACATGTACAATCCTTATCAAATTGATTACTATCTGAGGAAGGGGGAAGAGGATGAAGGGAGAGAATTCAGGACAAAATTTCTAAAAAAAATGTTAAATATTTAAAATGTAAAGGAACTCTTTTCTGTTTCCCTTTTATGTTCTTGGAAATTATCCTAATTTGTTCTGTTACATAACTTATTTGCACATGATTGCTTGCATATTAGACTGTGAACTCCTTGAGAAATTTGGATGACCGTTTTCCTTTTTTTTTTCATCCTCAGGGCTTACCATAGTACCTGGCAGTATGCATTTAATAAATACTTCTTAAATTAAGCTTTCTAGAATTGTATCTATGCATATCCTATATGAATTGCAAAGAGTATTGATGTAGATAGTCACCACACCAAGATCTTAAAACTAATGGGTTTCATATGTGAAATATATGTAGAGAAATAATTGAATATCATTGAGAAATTGATGATTGAATGGGCAGAAAACTAACCTCAGAGCCAAGAAGATCTGAGGTCAGATTTTTCCTTTGAATCATACTGATTGATACACACATCCCCAGTAAGTTGCTTAATTTCACAGGGGTTAATACAACTAAGATTATAAATTGCAAGGAATGTGTCAACTTGAATTAGTAGAATTTCCTAATATGGGTGTTACCAGTGAAATCACAGTGCCATTCCCTAATAATTATCCTTTTTTTGCTCTTTCGCATATTAAATTCTGCATACTTTTCTATACTACCTAGTATTCTAACACAAATGTAGTTATACTTTGTCACAAGTTTCTCCCCCTCCAATGGCAATATATGTCAGTTTGTATTTGTTGCCAACATTTTATTCAGACATCAAAAGATACCCAGTACATTGCAATTCATATTCACTTTCTTATGATAAGCAAATGTCTTTCAGTCCTTATAAATCCTCCACAATATATAATTCAAATAGCATAACAGGTTTTAACTTAGAGAATCCATCTCCATATTTCATCTCTGTCATTTATATACTATGTAAGTTTAGACAGTCACAATCTGTGTAAGCCTCAGTTTCTTCATCTGTAAAATAAGAACGGTGACAGGAGAGATATTTTTAAGGGTTCCTCCAACATAGGTTAGGCTAGTCTTCTCTAACAGGCAAACAAAGTGGTTCTTAGGACTTGACCTTAGTTACTTCTTGGTCCTAAAAACATAAAAAATACACCCCATATGGAACCTGGGCCTCTCAGAGTTGAAACATGCACCAAGATCACACAAATCATCATACCCTTTCCTATTGATCAGACTCATTTTCATAAGAAGATAAGGGGAACCATGTTTGCTGGAATTGTGTTATATCATTTCTGATATCTTTTTTTATGCCATAACTATGTAAATCTATTTTTGTTAACTCTTCAATGACTGAAAGTTTCATTTTATCCAAATATCGAACTTGAACTAATAGGTATCAGCTTTAAAGCCCACGATTAAATGTGGGGTGGTATACCCACATACCCACCTCCCACATATTTCATATGGTTGATTGTGATTAGTTGTTATCCTTCATTTTCAGAGAGGAAAAAAATTACATAATTATGTTAGAGTCAATTTAGTGTGTCCAATTGTGACTGATTGAATAAGTACAATCTCAGAATGCTCTGTATATGTCATATGTGTCATGCGAATTTGTCAACTTCACTACTGTACTTATATATTAATGCTAATCGATTCTAAAACCAAGAATAAAATAGTCAGTAGTCTCCTACCTGAGTTAAAAACTTATAGTATTTCTCTTCTCAATGGCAGGAAAAATGGAAAGAGAGACAGAATGTAGAACTCAAAATTTAGAAAAAAAATGTTAAAATTATTTTATATGTCATTGGGAAAAATAAAATATTGAATTTAAAAACCAGGTAAGAGGTACAATGGAAAGAGTACAGGATATGGAATCAGAAAAACATAAGACCAAAATCCATTTTAGAGGAGTTACTATACTCTGGACAAGTAACTCCTGCCTTTTTCAGTGTCCTCATCTGTAATATCACATACCTTTCAAGTTATTTATGAGGACAAAATATTTGTAAAGAGCTTCGAAAGTCTTAAAGCAAAATATAAATATTTGTTATTATTATTATTACAATCTTTAAAAGCAAAGAAAGAAAAAAGCCAAAAAACATAGATAAGCTGAACTTACATACTTAAAAAAAACAAGTTATAAATAGTAGAAGTTTGCAATTTTCTGTACTACTCTTTTATTTTGTATGGATATATACATTTATTTGTTATTTGTTAAGTCTGAAATAATAAGATAAATAAAAATCTATAAATATTCAGTAAACAAATTAGAGAAAATTATGAAATTCATATAAGAGATGGTGAAGAGAATATAGTTTACCAAAAAGTGAACTTTTCATTGTTGTTATTATGAAGCTTTGCTTTTGTGGATTCTGCAATGTGATAAATCACCACCATTGCATGTTGTACTTGGTTAGTTTGGCCAAAAGGAGAGAGGGAAAGAGCAATGACAAATTGGAAACTTGGAAGAGGAGTCCACAGCTGTATATCATGTGTAGTCTTTTGGAGAATTTTCAGGTCATTCTGCATTGGCAAACCAACATCATTTGCTTTAACACATCAGGAACTGGAGTTAAGTAACTTGTGTGACATATCAATTACTATAAATTTCACTTCTGTCTACATATTTTTGACTCATGTCATGTAACTATTTCTTGGACACAAAAATGGAGGTTCTTACCCAAGAAAGTCCTATGATATGAAATAGAGAAAGAAGATGGAGAGTGCTTGGTTATTAATTGTGAATTTACTGTTATTTTGTTGGGTCTCCTTTAATGCATCATAAAAACTAAGCATTATTGAATCTTCAGAGTTTTGGGAGGGACCTTCGAGCTCAATCTGTGGTCAGTAGATTTCAATCTTTCTGTGGTTATGGAATATTCTTGGCCAGGTTCTTGGCCTTCAACTCTAACTTTGAGTGCATGTTGGAAAGGACTGGGAGCAACTGAACAAACAGAGCCAAAAAAAATGTGGTGTACATGACTTGGTTTTCCCTTACAAAATCTTTAGAGATGTCTAAAAAATTGTAATTTATTGTTTTCAAACTCTGACAAAAGTGGTCATAATCACTGGAGCAAAGAAAGTGGAAGCAAGGAGTAATGGGTTTGGCAACAGAGGTTCTGTATTGGAATCCTCTCTGTTTCATATTCACTATGTGACCTTGGTAAAGTCATTTCTCCCTGAAAGGGCCTCAGTTTTCTGATCTGTAAAATGAGCAGATTGGAATAAATAGTTTCTAAGGTGTGAAGACCTCTAAATCCTTTGGGAATCTGTCAATGATTTTCTAATTATTCTCTACACTAAGAATATGGTCATTATTAATTACTATTGCCAGTACTAATTATTCTTCATCTCTAATCTCAAACTTCCTCTTTAGATATGCCTCTTAGTGGGTTCTGATAAAGGCCTCATCTCTAAAATATAGAGAATTGTCTCATATTTATAAGAATTCAAGCCATTCTCCAGTCAATAAATGGTCAAAAGATATGAATAGACAATTTTCAGAGGATGAAATTAAAACTATTTGTAGTCATATGAAAAGGTGCTCCAAATCACTATTGATAAGAGAAATGCAAATTAAGACAACCCTGAGGTATCACTACATACCTCTCAGATTGGCTAAAATGACAGGAAAAGATAATGATGAATGTTGGAGGGGATGTGGGAAGGCTGGAACACTGATGCATTGTTGGTGGAGCTGTGAGTGGATCCAGCCATTCTGGAGAGCAATTTGGAGCTGTGCTCAAAAAGTTATCAAACTGGGGTGCAGAGCCAAGATGGCGAACTGCAGACATCATTCTCTGTGAGCTCCCGTGACCTTCCCTCAGACCCAGACAAATTGAGCCTCCAAACTGGTTCTGGAGTGAGGTCTCTATCAAATACTTGGACTACAACGCACTTCTATCAAAAATCTACTTTGAAAAAACTCCAGAGAAGGTCAGTTTCTGTCAGGTAGAGGATCGGCTGCTTGCCTCACCAGTGCACCTGGGGCGGAAGACCGGGCTGGGACAGAGCAGAGGATTTTAGGGAGCCAGGAAGTCCCTGGGAGATGCTTGGGCCATTTTGTTCTGCTTGCGGGCAGGTGCTTTGGCAGATCTGCCTGTGATAAAGGGTGGATTGAGAGCAGCTGAAAGCGTGGTCCTAGTGCTGATCTAGCCCAACCAACCCAGTACTGGAAGTCAACTCAGTGAACTGCCCCAGGGCAAATTGAAATGGCTGCCAGTCCTGCTTGTTGTTCAGACCTCAGCTCAAAAACATGAGCAAAAAGCTCATAGACACCTTTTACACCATAGACAGCTTTTACAGAGAGAAAGAAGGGCAGACCCCAGATCCTGAGGTTCTGAAAACAATCCCAGATGAAGCCACAAAAGTGGACATGAGCTGGTCCCCTTTTCAGAAGGCTTACCTGGAAGATTGCATAAAGAATCTCAAAAGAGAGCTAGAAGAAAAATGGGGAAATAAATTAAGAACAGTACAAGAAGGACATAATGCCCTGCAACAGAGATGTGAAAAACTGGAAAAAAAAAAGACTGGTGAATTAGAAAAAGATAACAATTCACTGAAAAACAAAATTGGTGAGTTGGAAAAAATCACCAATTCACTGGAAAATAAAAATGGTGAATTAGAAAAAATCATCAATTCACTGGAAAATAAAAATGGTGAATTGGAAAAAGACAACAATTCACTGAAAAATAAAATTGGCAAAATGGAAAAAGAATGCATTGAACCAAAAAATTCAATTGGCCAGTTACAAAAGGAGCTAAAAAAGATAACTTAAGGAAATAATACTTTAAAATGGAAGAAAATGACTCAATAAGACTTCAAGAATCAGTCAAACAAAAACAAAAAATGAAAAAAAAGAAGAAAATATGAAATATCTCCTAGGAAAAACAACTGACTTGGAAAACAGATCCAGGAGAGACAATCTAAGGATTATCGGACTCCCTGAAAGCCACGATGAAAAAGAGAACCTTGATGCTATCTTCCAGGAAATCATGAAAGAGAATTATCCTGATGTTTTAGAATCAGAAGGCAAAATTGGCATCGAAAGAATTCACTGATCACCTCCTAAAAGAGACCCCAAAATTAAAACCCCAAGGAATGTCATGACCAAATTTCAGGATTATTGCACCAAGGAAAGGATATTGCAAGCAGCTAGAAAGAAACAGTTCAAATACCAAGGAATTGTAATTAGAATTACACAAGATCTGTCAGCTTCCACATTAAAGGATTGAAGGGCCTGGAATCAGATATTCCGAAAGGCAAAAGAACTTGGATTACAGCCAAGAATAAGTTATCCCCCTAAAATGAGCATCATCTTCCAGGGAAGAAGATGGTCATTCAATGATACAGGAGAATTTCACCTATTTCTAATGAAAAGACCAGATCTGAACAGAAAATTGACCTCCAAATACAGAACTCAAGAGAAGCATAAAAAGATAAAAAGGAAAGAACTCTTGAGAACTATATTTCTACTATGGGGGTCCTTAAAGAATGAGGGTATAATTCGATTTTACTTTGATAATAATGGAAAAGAAATTAGAGGTGGAAGGGATACCATACTGAAAAAGGGGGGGGAAGGAGGCAAAATAAAGTAAAAAAAAAGGAGGAAAAATAAGGCAAAATTTCATAAAGAGACATAGAAGATCTAATATAATTGAGGGAAAGAAGAGAGGGTGATGAGTATTGTGTAAACCTTGCTTTCATTAGATTGGGCTCTAAGAGAGTATATCAGACACATTTGGCTTCAAAGAAAGGCCTGACCCTCCTTGTGGGAAGGTGGGAGGGAAAGGAGGAAAGGAAAGGGATAGATTAATAGAAGGATTAGGGGGAAGGTGTAAAGGGGAGAGAGGAGTTCTAAAGGGGGGAGGACAATTGGAGGGAGGTGGTCATCAAAAATAAAGTACTGAGGAGGGGGGAAGGGAGTGAGGGGAAAGGGAAGAGAAAATCATAACTCTGGGTAAATAAGATGGCAGGAAATACAGATATAGTTATTTTAACTGTGAATGTGAATGGGTTGAACTCTCCCATAAAACAGAAAGCCGGTAACAGACTGGATTAAAAGCCAGAATCCTACAATATGTTGTTTACAAGAAACACATCTAAAACATAGAGATACATACAGAGTGAAGGTAAAGGGCTGGAGCAGAATCTTTTATGCTTCAGGTGAACAAAGAAAGGCAGGGGTAACAATCCTTATCTCAGATCAAGTAAAAGCAAAAATAGATCTAATTAAAAGAGATAAGGAAGGAAACTATATTTTACTAAAGGGTACCATAGACGATGAAGTGGTATCAATACTAAACATATATGAACCAAGTGGTATAGCATCCACACTCCTAGAGGAGAAACTAACAGAGATGCAAGGAGAAATAGACAGTAAAACTATACTAGTGGGGGATCTCAACCTTGCTCTCTCAGAATTACATAAATCAAACCACAAAATAAATAAGAAAGAAGTTAGGAAGATAAACAAAAAGGCTAGAAAAGTTAGGTATGAGAGATCTCTGGAGGAAACTGAATGGGGATAGAAGGGAGTATACTTTTTTCTCAGGGGTTCATGAAACTTATCTGAAAATTGATCATGTGTTAGGGCATAAAAACCTCAAAATCAAATGCAGAAAAGCAGAAATAGTAAATGCATCCTTTTCAGATCATGACGCAATAAAACTCACATGTAATATAAGGCCAGGAGAAAACAGACCACAAGTTAATTGGAAATTAAACAATCTAATGATGAAGAATGAATGGGTGAAAGATCAAATTATAGACACAATCGATAATTTTGCCCAGGAGAATGACAATAATGAGACAATGTACCAAAATTTGTGGGACATGGCCAAACTGGTTATAAGGGGTAATTTTATATCTCTAGATGCTTACTTGTATAAAAGAGAGAAAGAGAAGATCAATGAACTGGGCTTACAATTAAAAAAGCTAGAAAAAGACCAAATTAAAACCCCTCAATTACATATCAAATTGGAAATTCTGAAAATAAAAGGGATTAATAAAATTAAAAATAAGAAAACTATTGAATTAATAAATAAAACTGAATTATTTTTATGAAAAAACCAACACAATAGATAAGCCTTTATTTAATTTGATTAGAAAAAGGAAACAGGAAAATCAAATTGTTAGTCTCAAAAATGATAAGGGAGAACTTTCCTCCAATGAAGAGGAAATTAGAGTAATAATTAGGAGTTTCTTTGCCCAACTTTATGCCAGTAAGTTTGATAATCTAAATGAAATGGAGGAATATCTACAAAAATATAGATTGCCTATGTTAACAGAAGAGGAAATAAATTATTTAAATAGCCCCATCATGGAAAAAGAAATACAACAAGCTATTAATCAACTCCCTAAGAAAAAATCTCCAGGGCCAGATAGATTTACATGTGAATTCTACCAAATATTCAAAGAACAATTAATTCCAATACTATATAAATTATTTGAAATAATAGGGAAAGAAGATGTACTACTAAATTCCCTTTATGATATAGACATGGTAATGATAGCTAAACTAGGTAGGGTGAAAACAGAGAAAGAAAACTATAGACCAAGTTCCCCAATGAATATTAATGCAAACATTTTAAATAAGATAGTAGCAATGAGATTACAGAAAATTATCCCCAGGATAGTACACCATGACCAAGTAGGATTTATACCAGGAATGCAGGGCTGGTTTAATATTAGGAAAACTATTAGCATAATCAATTATATTAATAACCAAATTAACAAAAACCATATGATTATCTCAATAGATGCAGAAAAAGCCTTTGATAAAATCCCACACCCATTCCTATCAAAAACAGTGGAGAGTATAGGAATAAATGGGCTTTTCCTTAAAATGATTAGTAGTATCTATTTAAAACCATCAGCAAGCATCATATGTAATGGAGTCAAACTGTAACCATTCCCAATAAGATCAGGAGTGAAACAAGGCTGCCCACTGTCACCATTATTATTTAATATTGTCTTAGAAATGTTAGCTTTGGCAGTAAGAGAAGAAAAAGAGATTGAAGGAATTAGAGTAGGTAATGAGGAAACCAAATTATCACTCTTTGCAGATGACATGATGCTATACTTAGAGAACACTAGAGACTCGACTAAAAAGTTAGTAGAAACAATTCACAACTTTAGCAAAGTGGCAGGATACAAAATAAATCCACATAAATCATCAGCATTTTTATATGTTACCAATAATGTTCAGCAGCAAGAGATACAAAATAAATTCCATTCAAAATAACTATTGATAGTATAAAGTATTTGGGAATCTATCTGCCAAGGGAAAGTCAGGAACTGTATGAACTAAACTACAAAACACTTTCCACACAAATAAAATCAGACCTAGTCAATTGGAAAAATATAAAATGCTCATGGGTAGGCCGACCGAATATGATAAAATGACAATATTACCCAAACAAATGTACTTATTTAGTTCCATACCAATCAAACTCCCAAGAAATTATTTTACAGATCTAGAAAAAATAGTAGCAAAATTCATTTGGAAGAACAAAAGGTCAAGAGTTTCAAGAGAATTAATGAAAAAAAGGCTGATGATGGTATATTTGCTATACCAGATTTAAAACTATATTATAAAGCAGCAGTCATCAAAATCATTTGGTACCGGCTAAGAAACAGAGTAGTCGATCAGTGGCATAGGATCGAATCACAGGACAAACTAGGCAATAACTATAGCAATATAGTCTTTGATAAACCCAAAGACCCCAGCTTCTGGGATAAGTACTCACTATTTGACAAAAACTGCTGGGAAAATTGGAAACTAGTGTGGAAGAAATTAGGGCTTGACCCACAGCTAACACCACATACCAAGATAAGATCAAAATGGGTTCATGATCTGGCTATAAAGAGTGATGCTATAAGTAAATTAGAGGAACATAATATAGTTTACCTCTCAGACCTATGGAGATGGAATAAATTTATGTCCAAAGAAGAACTGGAACTCTGAATTGAATAACAGAGGTTCTAATAAAGGCCTCATTTCTAAAATAGATAGAGAATTGACTCAAATAAATAAGAATTCAAGCCGTTCTCCAATTTTTAAATGGTCAAAAGATATGAACAATTTTCAGATGTAATTGAAACTACTTCTAGTCACATGAAAAGGTGCTCCAAATCACTATTGATCAGAGAGATGTAAATTAA
>JAJPUD010009169.1:47235-78314 GCA_023553655.1 Myrmecobius fasciatus | reverse complement strand
ATATCCCAAAGAGATCTTAAAGGAAGGAAAGGGCCCCACATGTGCAAGAATGTTTGTGGCAGCCCTTTTTGTAGTGGCTAGAAATTGGAAACAGAATGGATGCCCATCAATTGGAGAATGGCTGAATAAATTATGGTATATGAATGTTATGGAATACTATTGTTCCATAAGAAACTGCCAGCAGGATGATTTCAGAGAGGCCTGGAGAGACTTGCATGAACTGATGCTAAGTGAAATGAGCAAAATCAGGAGATTATTATACACGGCAACAACAATACTATATGACGATCAATTCTGATGGACATGGCTCTCTGCAACAATGAAATGTTTCAAACCAGTTCCAATTGTTCAGTGAAGAAAGCCATATACACACAGAGAGAGGGATATGAAATGTGGACCACAACATAACATTTGCATGCTCTCTATTGATGTTTGCTTGCATTGTTTCCTTTCTCAGATTTTTTTTTTCTTGTAGATCCGACTTTATTTTGCACAGCAAGATAACTGTAAAAATATGTATACACATATTCAATTTGTCAAGTATTTTAACATAATTAACATGTAGTGGATTTCCTGCCATCTAGGGGAGGGGCGGGGACTATGGGGGAAAAATTTGTAACAGAAAGCTTTGTAAGAGTTAATGTTGAAGAATTACCCATACATATGTTTTGCAAATAAAAAGCTTTAATAATAATAATAATAATAATGTTATTCTTATTGAAAAAAAACTTTTTTATTTGCATAACATGTATGGGTAGTTCCTCAGCATTGATCTTTACAAAGCTTTCCGTTACAAATTTTACCCCCAGTCCCCTCCCCTCCCCTAGATGGCAGGAAGTCCACTACGTTTTAATAATGTTAAAATACTTGACAAATCAAATATATGTATATGTATTTCCACACTTATCATTGTTGTGCAAGAAAAATCGTATCTACAAGAAAGAAAAATCAGTTAAAGGAAACACAAAGCAAACATCAATCGAGAGCATGAAAATGTTATGTTGTGGTCCACATTTCATATCCCTCTCTCTGGGTGTATATGGCTTTCTTCACTCAACAATTGGAACTGGTTTGAAACATTTCATTGTTGCAGAGAGCCATGTCCATCAGAATTGATCGTCATATAATATTGTTGTTGCTGTGTATAATGATCTCCTGGTTCTGCTCATTTCACTCAGCATCAGTTCATTCAAGTCTCTCCAGGCCTCTCTGAAATCGTCCTGCTGGTCGTTTCTTACAGAACAATAATATTCCATAATATTTATATATCATAATTTATTCAGCCATTCTCCAATTGAAGGGCATCTATTCAGTTTCCAGTTTCTGGCCACTACAAAAAGGGCTACCACAAACATTCTTGCACATGTGGGGCCCTTTCCCTCCTCTAAGATCTTTTTGGGATATAGGCCCAATAGAAACACTGCTGGGTCAAAGGGTATGCACAGTTTGATAACTTTTTGAGCACAGTTCCAAATTGCTCTCCAGAATGGCTGTATCCGTTCACAGCTCTACCAACAATGCATCAGTGTCCCAGCCCTCCCACATCCCCTCCAACATTCATCATTTTCTTTTTCTGAAATTTCAGCCAATCTGACAGGTGTGTAGTGGTACCTCAGGGTTGTCTTAATTTGCATTTCTCTGATCAATAGTGATTTGGAGCACCTTTTCATATGACTACAAATAGTTTTAATTTCATCCTTTGTTCATATCCTTTGACCATTTATCGATTGGAGAATGGCTTGAATTTTTATAAATATGAGACAATTCTCTATATATTTTAAGAAATGAGGCCTTTATCAGAACCCTTAAATGTAAAGATGGTTTCCCAATTTATTGCTTCCCTCCTAATATTGACTGCATTGGTTTTGTTTGTACAAAAACTTTAACTTAATATAGTCAAAGTTATCTATCTGGTGTTCAATTAAGAGTTCCAGTTCTTTGGACATAAATTTATTCCATCTCCATAGGTCTGAGAGTTAAACTATATTACATTCCTCTAATTTACTTTAATATCACTCTATATCCAGATCATGAACCCATTTAGATCTTATCTTAGTATGTGGTGTTAGATGTGGGTCAAGCCCTAATTTCTTCCACACTAGTTTCCAATTTTCCCAGCAGTTTTTGTCAAATAGTGAGTACTTATCCCAGAAGCTGGGGTCTTTGGGTTTATCAAAGACTAAATTGCTATAGTTATTGCCTAGTTTGTCCTGTGATTCTATCCTATGCCACTGACAGACTACTCTATTTCTTAGCCAGTACCAAATGGTTTTGATGACTGCTGCTTTATAATATAGTTTTAGATCTGGTACAGCAAGTCCATCATCATCAGCCTTTTTTTTTTTTCATTAATTCTCTTCAAACTCTTGACCTTTTGTTCTTCCAAATGAATTTTGCTACTAATTTTTCTAGATCTGTAAGATAATTTCTTGGGAGTTTGATTGGTATGGCACTAAATAAGTAAATTAGTTTGGGTAGTATTGTCATTTTTATTATATTCGCTCGGCCTACCCATGAGCATTTTAAGTTTTTCCAATTGACTAGGTCTGATTTTATTTGTGTGGAGAGTGTTTTGTAGTTTAGTTCATACAGTTCCTGACTTTCCCTTGGCAGATAAATTCCCAAATATTTTATACTATCAACAGTTATTTTGAATGGAA
This sequence comes from Myrmecobius fasciatus, assembly GCA_023553655.1. Lineage (NCBI taxonomy): Eukaryota > Metazoa > Chordata > Mammalia > Dasyuromorphia > Myrmecobiidae > Myrmecobius > Myrmecobius fasciatus. The sequence goes on along the minus strand of JAJPUD010009169.1, from coordinate 75,654 downwards.
TTTCTTTTTGTGTCTCTTGCTGCTGAACTTTATTGGTAATATATAAAAATGCTGATGATTTATGTGGATTTATTTTGTTTTCTGCAACTTTGCTAAAGTTATGGATCGTTTCTAGTAATTTTTTAAGAGTTTCTAAGGATCGGAAAAAAAATAAATAAAAATAAGCTTTAAAGAGAAGAAAAACTGAGACCCTGATTCCGCACTATTTACTGTCTGGGAGGTGAAAGTTTCTATGGTTCCTGCAGAGGCTCCAACCACACCCAACTAGCCCTGGGCTTCCCATTTGGTGTTTCCATGGCTCCATTTCATAGGAGCTAATCCCAGGCACTGAGTCTTTCTTAGGATCTTCTCAGGTTGTTTCAGGACCCTAGTTCTGCCCCAAGTCTTCTTCATTTTTCATTAGTCTATGTTCATCCTGAGACGCAAATTTGATTTGTGGGGGAAATTTGGAGGACCTTGAAATTTATTAACCCACTCCATTATCTTCGCAGAATCCTGACTCTTTAAAAATAATTTCCAAATAGACAAAATGATCACAAAAAAATGAGGCAGTTTTCACGTGAAGAAAGGCAACTGTATAAAAATTATCCAAAACACTAGTAAAAAAAAAATAGAATTTAAAATAACTGTGCTACTTTACATTCAGATTCGAAAAAATGAAACTGGTAACTGTTGGATGAGCTAAAAAAAGAGGTGTCAAACATGTAGCCTGGGAGCTACATGTACAGCATGAACCAAATTAAAATGTAATTGGGAAATATGTAATAAAATAAAAATCTATTAAAATATAGATAATATTAAATTTTAAAAGTAAGCTAATGTATGGTTCACCAGGATCCTTATATATGAATTACTGGTTCCAGTTTCTGTTTGATTTTGACATGACTAAGATACAGAACCAGCACTACTGATGGAGGTGGGAACTGAAGTATTCTAGAATCTATCTTGAAAATATACCCCCAAAGTCATTAAATTGTGCATCACTTTTGCCAAGACATATAGAAGTCAAAGACAGAGGGAAAGGTACAAAAATACTGAGAGCAGAACTTTTTGTTGTAGAAACTGGAAACAAAGAGGGTATTGATCCATTTGGGAATGGCTGAGAAAAAAAAAACTAGGGTTAAAAAATGTATTGAAATATTATTATGCTATAAATGAACATGAAGGACTCAGAGAAACTTAGAAAAACTTGTAAGAAACAAAGTGTGAAAGAAAAGGAAATGAGAAAGTTTACACAATGACAACATATGGGGAAACAACTTTTAATAAATTTTTGAACTCAGATCAATGCAATGAACCCTTTATTTTTGACGTTTAATTCCTTGGACTAGACTTTATTATGTCCCCCCAGGACTCATCATCATCATCATCATCATCATCATCAGGAAACACGAGATACTTTGATATTACGTCAGTCTTGGTACTCATCTGAAAGTGGAGCAATGAACTCCTCAAAAAGCTCTACTTAAAAGAGAACTACCAGGCCAGCCATCTTTTCATTTCCTACTCAGCAGCACTTCAATGAACTGGAGGAAAGGAAGGAAATAAGCATTATACAACCCCTACTCTCTGCAAGGCACTGTGCCAAACTTTTTTTTTTTTTTTAACAAATATTTTCTCATCTAATTCTCACAATAATCCTGTGAGAGGCTACAAGGCTAACTGAGGTTATTTGTTCATGGTCACACACCTAGCATCTGGAGCCAATTTGATTGCCTGGTCTTCCTGATTCCAGATCCAAAGGAAAAAAAGAACATTTACCTAGAAAAGAAAATATTTAGTGGAAACACAATTTATTGTCAAGTATTTAAATAGCTGTCCTATGGAAGAAAGATTAGAAAACTGTGTTTGGTCCCATGGGGGGCAGAAACACAAGCAACAGTAAAAAGAGGCCTGTTTAGACCGGAGCCAAAACAAACTCTAATAATCAAATATTTACCAGTCACCTTTATTCTAAGTTATGAGAATATAAATACAAAATTCCTCAAGGAGCTTACAATCAAATTGGGGCAAAACACAAAAGGAAACTGAAAATGAGGGAGATGGGTAGAAAGAAGTCAAAGAAAGCAGTTAATGCTGGAACATCGTGGAAAAAATCAGAGAAATACTGGAGTAATGCAGTCAGGCAATAAAGGAAGATATTCTCTGAACAGAGGGATAGAAGGTGATGATAAGGTGGAGTACCAAGGCTGATAGGATCCTGTAGCATGGCAAAATTTTCCAACTATGAGCTCTGAATGAATAGTGCTGCCCCAAAATGTAGTGGGCATTTTTGAGAGGTAGTAGATTCCGCCTCATAGATTTCCAAAGTAGAAGTTAGACCACCTGCAGGGTTTCTTTCAAAAATGGGTTGGATTGGAGCAGGTAAGTGGCACAGTGAATAGAGCACCAGCCCTGAAGTCAGGAGGACACAAGTTCAAATCTGGTCTCAGACACTTAACATGTCCTAGCTGTGTGACCCTGGGCAAGTCACTTAATCTCAATTGCCTCAGGGAAAAAAAAAAGTTGGATTAAGTGCCTGCTTAAATTCTTTGACTCAAATTCCACAATGCAAATAATAAGTGGACAGTACAGAACTCCCACTGGAGCAAAAGATTAGTTTTTCACCACTAGATTGCAAAGTGTCCATTCCACCCAAATTAACCTTATATTACACAGCCCTGGTTATTTTTAATGTCAGAAATACTACTTTTTGGAACCAACTCATCTTGTCTCACAAGGTTTTACTATCAGAAACCTAAATAAAAATTGAGTCTACTCAATTTTGAATTCTAAAATATATCAAGTTGCGCTTCATGGAAAATAACTATTCTACTCACATAGTATTATGTATGATATTATAAAGTATTAGTGCTGCCAAGATGTGGTATAATTTGAAAAGTATAGCACTTTTCTTGCAAGGTCAGTGCTCTCACATCTGGGTCTTGGCCCAGCCTCATCTCAAGAACTGAATAGTTATCTCAGACTCCAGTTAAGTTAATTTTTGGCTATGTCAGGATTCAGCCAACACAAAAAACACTGATTGCTTAGTGAACAGGTTTCCAAGAATGCTTTGATTGGACCTTAAGACCAGAATAATTTCCAATTTGATCTTTTAAACATTTCATTTCACCCATTTATTGAAACAATTCATCCTAAATTTGCAGAAATTCCAATTAGGTCAATGCTAGTTAAGTCCATTGGTGGCAGCTCAGTGGAGATTGCTGAGCCTGGAGTCAGGAAGACTTGAATCCAAATTCTGCCTAAGAGAGTTACTAAGTATGTGACCTTGATCAAGTCACAACTCTTTGGCTGTCTTCTTATTTGTGAAATTTAGCAAACTGTTCCAATATTTTTGCCAAGAAAACCCCAAATGGGGTCACAGAAAGTTGTACATGACTGAAAAATCAGCTGAACAACAAAATTCAGCCAATTGAGAAAACAGTGCTAAATACTGGCAAATCAAATGGTGGGGTGTGGGGTGATGGAAGGAAAAAGAAATACCAGGATGGAATTTTCAAATGTTACAGGCAACAGAGCATATACATAGGTAGTGCATATATTGAAAATCTGTAGTGTTTGTTGCCTATGTAATACTCACCTTGCTCACAATCATAATCAGCAAAAATTATAAAATAACTGCAATTTATGTATCAAAATTTATTGCAAATAAAGGGAAGATAGAGAAATGTTATGGAGTCAGTTAGATAGTTCAAAAAAAGTCATTACATGTGTTTTAACATACCTCAGTGACTTCAATTTTTCCAGGTAAGGAAATCTGCAGATCAGGAAAAATAGGAAAAGCTTCATGTAGGACACAGTATCTCAGCTGAGTTGTTTTGTTTTGTTTTGCTGGGGCAATTGGGTTTAAGTGACTTACTTGCCCAGGGTCACACAGCTAAGAAGTTCAAAGTTGGCTGGAGTTTTGAAGGAAACATAGGAGACAGACTTTGCAAACAATTGGTGGAAATGCAGGGTACATTAAAGGGAGCTATGTATAGATTGGAAAGGTTGATTTAGAATTAGATTGTGAAAGGCTTTAAATTTTAAGTTTATATTTGATCCTAAAACTACTTTAGTAGGGTACAGAAGTTGCATGATCAGACCTGCAATTTAGGTTATCATTTTCAAAACTAAAGAATGGTTTCAAGTGGGAAGATTTGCAGTGGTAGATCAATTGCAGATGGAGATATACAACAGAAACCACTGCAGAAGTCCAAATGAGAGTTGAGGCCCAAAGTAAAGTGGTTCATGGCCATTTTAAGTAGAAAGGAACAGATGGGGAATAGGGATGATTTAACAATTAATAGGGCATGTGGGATCATTGGGTTGAGGATCACACCAAAGCTGTAAGCCTGAATGACTAAGATCGCTGGTACCTTAACCAAAACAGGTTAAGATTTAGAGCAGGGATGGGTAAGAACATGAGTTCTGTCTTGGACATGTTGAGTTTGAGATGTCTATGAGACATAGATGGATAGGTTGGGGAAAAAAAAAATCTGTAATTTTGTTTTCCTGCAAACTTTTCACCATCAAGGACAGTAGAGGCACTATACTTTTATCCTAATATTAGTCCTGGGTGTCTTTAATGAGGCAGAAGTAGAATAAAAAAAGAATAAAGAAAAGGCAACTGGACTAAATCAAGTATAAAGGAGGTCCATGCTGGAAGCAAAATGATTTAAAGTAATGAATGCTATGAAGCACAGTCCAATATAAAATTATAATACATGAGTCTGAACCCCCATTTTGCCATTAGTTTGTGCAACATTGGGTAAGTCATTTCTCTTGATTTCAATCTGCTCAAAAGTAAAGAAATGGATTAGATGACCTCCAAAGTTCTTTTCAACTTGATATTATGAAGCTAAGGCATCAATTTTTTATGATCTGTGGGGGAAGGGAATATACTAAATGAGTAGGAAAAACTGACATTACCAAAAAAAAAAAAAAAGGGACCAAGAATATCTCTACAACCTCAACACTTGCTTTCTACTCTATTTAAAAAACTATATACTTTTTAAGAGAATAAACTGTTAGAATGTCCTTGATGAGGGTAGTAGAAAATAGAAAAGTTATGACAAGAAATATTCCACACTAGGCCACATCTTTAAAAAAAGGCTAAAAAATAGGAAGCAAAATCACATTTTATTATATAAGCACACAAACATCTGCTTCAGTAAAATACCACATTAGATTCTCATTCAAAATTATTCAAGACGTCTTAAAAACATAACATTGATTTTATTTGCTAATCAGGGAAGGAATGAAACAGATTTATTTCAGAATGTTCATAACTATCACAAAGGGCACTTAGCACAGTCTAAGTTGAGAATTCATTAGGTAGTAAGGGTTTTCTCTAGATTATCCTGTTTGCAGATGGCATTGCACCAATTTGATTATACCATACACTACAAAACCTCCTAGATATGATCAATAGCCATGCAAAAGAATGACCTATTTAAAACAGGAAAAAAATCTAGATGGATCATAGCTAGATATGAAATTATGTGGATAAATCACAAAACTTGTTATGAGTTTACCTTCCACACTACCTGCAAAGAATTGGGCTTGAGCTTACATAGTAAGAGAAAGGTGGGCAGGATGCCTAAGGCAATTGTCTTCTCCTTAAACAAAGACCATCCTTTAAATAGCAATATTCTAGGCAACCATGCTGCTGAGTCACAGAATACTAGTCTTTAAAGAACTGAAAATGATTATCATCCAGAAGGCATTAGAGAGGTGTACTGTGGGCAAGAATAAGCTAAACATACTACTAGATAAAATGGTTAAAAAGATAAATTTAAAATATTACTAATCTTTGGCCTACAAAATAAATGATGCAACATTTTATTATGTATATGCATAAATATGGCACAATAAAATTTTTTTTTATCAAGAGCACTTTTAAAAAATCACAAAGGTAGCGTGAAAACTAAAGTCCTTAGTAATAAATGTGGTTTGCTGGTCACTTAGCTAAAGAACCTGTGCTGGAATTTGAATCCAGATCATAAGAAAAAGGTTCTACTCAACACTCTATCAACTTCAAAACTATCTGTGTTGCTACATTATGGCAGAAATTGAGTACAGGTATTTAAAACGTTATGACCATGGTGTACAACCTCTCCCTTACTCCTAGATTCTCTCCCTAATGGAAAGGCTACAAGTCTAGGTCCGGTGTTGGAATCCTTCAATCACTTGAGGACCAGCCAGGCTCTCAAGCCCAGATATTTGAATGACAAGAAATGAATCTTTCTAGCTATGGAAACTTATGGAATAGGCAAAAATGCAAAATGGTCATCAGACCTGTTCTCTGACAGTGGAAAAAAAAAAAGAGGACTAAGAATTGTATTATGCTAATCTTATTTAATAATGAATATAATCTCTAAATAATCTATCCAGTTAATGAAAAGAGAAAGTTCAAAATGACAACTTGGTTTTGTTTATTTGTAAGTTAGTCTTTCTCACAAATGCATGCACACACACACACACACACACACACACAAAAAAAAAAAAAAAAAGAAAAAGAAAAAGAAAAGGAGGGGGGAAGAGAACATTGCATTAAAAGATTTGGGTTCAAATCCCAGCTTCACCACTTACTGGCTATTTGACTATAGACAAGTCTACTCTAGGGGCTTCAGGTTCTCCATCAATAAAACTTGGGATTAGATCCCTAAATTTGCTTCCAGCCTAAATTGAGGATATTCAGTAGTTCTCAAATTGAAATTTTTACATGGCCTGAAAAATATATTATGTGTGTATACACACACAGATATGTGTATGTATGTAGCTATGCCCAGAGATAAGAGATCTAATCTCAAAATTAGGAAGGGCTGGTTTGAAGTCCTTCCTTACATACACACACAAACAGAAGGCAGGAGAGTCATAGAATACATCACTTACCTTTCCATTGCCCAAGATTACTCCTAATCCCAAAGAAGTTTCTGGGGAGGTACACTGGCAAGAGCGTCCTCAACACTATATTATATTATAGGCTATACTAATGGATTCCCAGGTCCAATTCACACACCATCATGAAATTGTTTCAAAAATTGTTCATCACAGCAAATAAGTTTCATGGGGGAAAAGGAGATACACCTCATTATAAGTATTATGGCTCTATGCTGAAAAAAATATCATTTTGAATATTGTTCCAAGGTATTTTAAAAACATTTTAAGACAGTTGAATATCTAAATACAGAATAGACATGGGGATAAAGATAAAAAGATATTATGTAATTACTTATTCATCAATAATCCTATATAAAACTGCTTAGAAGCACTTCTGCACCTGTTTCTGAAATAGGAACAAGTTTTAAAAAAGAAATATGACATCTCCTGACGTTTCTTGCTATACTAGTGCTCTAAAATTTTCCAGTTGTTCAACTTTCTTCACGTTTCTTTCTTGAAGATAATCATGAAATCTTCCTCGACTGTTTTGCCCACTAACAGGCCGGATCTAGATGACAAATTAAGTTCAAAACTCCTAAAAATATTTTAATTGATGTTTACCTTCCCATGATTCCACAGGTTCATTATCTTCTATTTTGCCAAATTTCACCATGGAAATTTGCAGACTAAAAAAACTGCATTAAAACATAGCCACTTAAAGAATGCAGGAGTCAGGTCTGTATTTATATATCTAATAAAAATAACAACTTAACTAGAATTACTTACAATTTTAGTTTTAAGGACATCTGCCATTATATAATTTCAATGGTTGAAAAATAAGCTAGCCTCTCGTAAACATGTAATAAGATTACTTTTGGCAATGAGAGAAGGGGTAAATGATTGCGTTTTTAACAGCTGTTGTGCTGGGGAGAAAAGAGGAAAAACAGTTCTGAGCTTAGTTTTTGGGTAAATATTCATTTTTCTGTCCTCAAAATAAAACATGTGGTTCAGAAAGGGAAAATATTGTTTATAAATGCAAAATAACTTCAAAATGAAGGCATAATTATCAGAAATACAAAGCAAGTAAGTTCAAGGGGAAAAGCTTGTTTTTAGTTTACAAGAATTGTAGTTGTATTAAAAAAAAGACAAAAACTTTTATTTGCAAATTTAAATGTTTTGAGAAAGGATCACCATTTTAATAAAAATTATCCCTTCAGTTTTAATCAACACTTGACCTTTTCAGAGCTATAAAAATTTGTAAAAACTAAAATTAACATAATTATTAATGACATTTATTCCCTACAATTCATATTTTCACTTTGGGATCCTTCTATGAGATCATCTGGAAATGCTTCTAATTATAAATGAAAGCATTATAAATTAGCCAATTGTTAAAATTACACAATTGCATTTATAGTAAAGAAAATTAGCTACCAGATTTTTATTTTTATCCTACATTTTCACTATTGTTTTATTCTTGTTTAATGTGTCATTTGCTCCCATATTGTAAACTGACAGGTCATTTTTCTGAGGAACAATGGAATTACAATGTAAGTGAAAGAAAAAAAAATAGCAAAATCAAAGGTTTATCTTACCTGCTAATGCAGTTATATTAACTGTTATTATAATTATGTAAATTTTAAGTATTCAGCTTTAGTGACTATCCTTAAAAATGAAGTTACAAGTTGTTCCCAATACAGAAATATTCCATATTAATATGTAGATAGAATACCTAGTATAATGTATTGAAAAACACAAGGTAGAATTCAAAATAACTTCCAATAAATTAAAAGGGTATGGTGGGCAATGAGGAGACTGCTTTGTATCAACATCACCCCCACATTCCAGTTTTCTTAAAATACTTCTACAGCATAATTGCTATTTACAAGCATGCTCCATCAGTATTGTCATCAACGTATAGAAATTAAAATTCAAGATAAACTTGACATTCAGCTTGGGGATTGAGTGGAAGAAGAAAGAGGTTGGAATGTTTTGTTTTCTTTTTGGAGGAGGAAAATTTAACAGGCATGTAAGACTAGAGAAGGGTTGGGTTGATCTAATTTAATATTACTGCTGAAAAAAAAAAGTAAACAGCTAAATAATTCTAAAAAAAAATGAGTTTGTACCTCCTGTTTAAATAAGAAAAAATATTCTAGTGAAATTGTTAAGTTAATACAAACCTGAAAAGGCTGTTTTAAAACTAAATTTCATACTAAGTTGTGATGTAATCTATTTGTACTCAGAGGGAAAGGTGTAAATCAGGAAAGCCATAATTCTGTAAGCAAAAAATGTTGCAAAATTTATTCTTCATTGGGAAATATCTTATATATTAACAAAAGAAAATATAGAAGAAAAAAAAAGGCAGGTGTGAGTGAACAGTTTTTATTGAAACCCTCAAAGATTAAAGAGGACCAAATGGTGAGTTTTGGTACCATAACAGAAATTCTCACCCAACTGTACCATCATTCACATGAATGAACAAACCCAAACACGACAAAATTCAAAGTCCCATGTTCTTGCTACAAGAGAATGTAAATGAACTAATCATTTTATCATAACCTTTTCTTTAATCATAAGAAAAAGAGAAGGGAATTTACATGGCATAACAAAAGATATGCAAAACTTAATGAAAACACAAGTCTCTTAAATTCCTTAAACTTATTTTTAAAGGATGCAAAATTCATTTGAAAGTATTAAATTATTTAAGCTGATTCTTTTTATTGCAAACCGTTTAACATCAGCCCCACCCCCATGCATGGTATTCAAAAAGAACAGTTCTTGAGTTAGAATGACTATTATAAGTTAAAAATATGGAAAGAAATACCAAAACTAAAAAAAGGCTGGGGCTGCTTTTGGAAAGAATCTGCAAGTACCAGTATGTATAGAGAAAGAATACGAATTTTGGTTAGTTCTTTACTTTTAAATATATAAACTAGAACACCTTCCAACATAAAATACCTACAGAAGGTAATTTTAATAAGAAACATTCAAATCAGAACTAGGAAAAACATTAAACAAGAAATTTACTGGGCCAATAATTTTTCTATATGCTCTATTACTTCAAATATTTGGTAAGTGCTCTCCCATCTCAGAACCCAGGTTCTCTGCCATTTGGTCCTAGTTAAATGAACATTCAGTTGTGCTGCTGAGACAATTATCTATTATTAACTTCACTGAAGGAAAATAAATCTTATAAGTACTATGTTGATAGACCAAGAAAGAAGAGAAAATGGGTGCTTAGAAGAAAATTTAATGAAAAAAACAAAAAACAATCACCAAATGGGAGAAAACCCTATGTTATAAAATAGAAAATTCTTATTCCAAAGGACTATTGCACCTATTTCACTTAACGTTAGCAATCCAGGTTGAAGGCACTGCAATGTATTTCTCACTGTGAATAAATCTTATTTAGAACTATTTAATTACATATGACATTTGAGCCTGCTATTGCAATCAGCTGGCTTGCTGAAAAGTGCTCCCATGCTGATTTATCCCATAGAAGTCTATGTAAATTAAACAAATTTGAACTAGATGTATTTTTAAAAAACAAAATTTGTATTAAAGTGCCAAAAATAGAGGCCCTTTGGGGGTAGAGAAGGGCTCAGGCTCTCTCTGAAGCTCTAAAAGATCAGCTCCTCAGACCATGCAGAATAGCCAATATCCTGATGATATGATATGCCCTATATTATTATTGATTAAAAAAAAAAAAGTTTGGTAACTATACCCAAATGCCAATTGCAATTATAAACAACTATAACAGACACAATATAAAAGGTTTCATGGCTTACTTTTTTAAACACTTAGAATGGGTAAAATAGGTGCAATTTCCCTTTAAGAAAAGTGTTTTTGTTTTATGCTACTGAGATTTGAATGTTCTCAACACATTGAAATAACGAGATTACTAAGTAGCTGTGAAATAGCTATAGTTATTTGTAAGTACTGTATCATTTCATTTGGATACAGTATTTACACAGGAAGAACTGTGCAACCTAAAAATATTTAAATGAAAGCCTCAGAGAAACCAATGCTATATTTATCATTAAATTTTGGAACTGAAGTGATCACTTAGACCACAGTAAATAAAAACATTTCCAAACATGATGTAAACATATGTAGAGTAATGTGAAACATCAAGGTATTCGGATCTACCGTATTGCTATTAACAGCCTTAACACATTTTCTTTTTACACATCTTTTTCCTTTTAGGACAGTAATTTCTGGTGCTAGTATATTATGTTCATCTTCATCATGTTATGCAATCAAATCAATACAGATGCTTGATGTTTTAAATTGTTTAAATCAATTTCTTCCAAGACACAAAATTAATGCTGATATGTAGCTAAAATTAAAGAAAAGGTAAGATGTTTAAAAAAAAAAAAAAAAAGACAACTACAAGAATACCCAGATATGCTGTATTCCCACTTATATAGCTCTGATCAATAAAACATCAACACATTCACTTAGATATTGATTTAATCCATGGATCAAGGCCATATTTCAAAGTATTTTGAGGATGCTAGGACAATGCGAAAGCTGGAGGAAAAAAGGTAAGAAACAGTATATGCTTGCTAAACAAGAACTATGTTTATTTAGCTAATGAATCATCTAGGAGTAAATTTTTTTACTTCATGATAGCAATCTGTCAGGCTCGCAAAGATCCAGAAATAAGAATTAAGGATTATTTTAAATGTAGTTAGAAAGGTCATTAAAAAGTCTGATTAGACTGAGGTACATTTACTTAAAACTTTGAGATTCATCAAGTGGTAGCAAACAAAATAATTCCTCAGACAAATGCACATTTTTCAGTATATATGTTATAAGTTGGGGGAGGAGAATAGGGGAAGAGGAAGAAGAATGTGCATTAATTGGTGACATCCACCAAGCTGCATATCAATATGCTGTTACACCAAACAATTTGAGACAAGGGAAATATCGTTCTAATATAATTTCAGATTATATTTTGTTTGGCTAAAATATAGCTTAAGGTTGCTTTGCCATATTGAAAGTTTACTACAATAATTTTCACATGAACATTTAGACTTGAGTTTTACTCCAGGACTAAATATGGCATGATTTTGCTTTTAATCTGTCAAAGAGCTAAAAATTGACAATTAAAAAACTACGACAAAGAAAAAGTTGAAGCAGTATGAATCTTACATCATTGAACCACTTCTAATGGTTGTTAGTATTTAACAAATTCAAAGAGTTAATGAATCCTTGCATTCATTCAGTCTCCTGTGCCTTAGCTAGGATGCATAATTACAAAAGACAGCAGATACTGGTAAAAGCTTCAGGACAGAAAGTGCTTGACGAAGTTACAGTTCTCAAGTGTCTGGTGAGAGAGTATAAGGGCAGATGCGCTGATGAAAACCAATACAAGAAGAGTCAATTGTGTGTTAAAGTGTTCAAAGATGTCACCTTAAGCAGGAGGAAAAAAAAAAAAAAAAAAAAGCTTTAATAACGTCTTCTTAGACATAGGAGGCATTTCCAGAGTCTACATCATTAGTGTTGTAATTCTAGCAGGGCATCTCCACATAGTTATTGTTTGTTTCTATTTCTCTCCTGAAAGAAAAACATAAAATCAAGTTATAATGAATGCTTTTCTTTTCATTTCATTTGTAATAACTGTCACTTTTTCTGTTTTAATACAGGAACATTCCTCCATAATGCTGCCCAAATCAACATTTTCCTGTATGGTCATTAACACATTATAGCCAAATTATAAACAGATCATTACTAAAATAATAATAATGATTTTTAAATACTAAATGGTAACAGCATAGTATACATGCACAGAAAGAACCATCAACAAAAACTTGTTTTTTTTTTTTTTTAAATTGTACATTCAGGCTCAGAATCTGAAAAAAATGTGGGTTAAAGTCTAACTCTGACCCCAATTTTTGTGTGAACCTTGTCACTTAGTATTATCAATTCACTTAAAGTATCAGAGTTTCAGACATTAACACCCAGAGAAAGATTTAAAATGTGTGTATTTTCACAATACTTTAAAGAATAAGCACAACAGGTATTAAAATTTAGACAGCCATAGGGAAAACCTAAGAATGATTGTAAGCATCAAGCTAAGAATAAACATGTCATATCAGCTAGAAAGTTATTAAGAATGATCTGAATGAAGCATAATGCATACACTGGAAGAAAATAAGAGAAATAGTCCTAGTGAAGAGTAGGATGATGGAAAACTCTGAAATTGTAAGACTAAAGAACAGTTCTCCATTTTCATATTATTCCTGAAATAAAAACAATGCAATCACTTCAAACAATATATACAATCAAAACAATTCATCTTTAATTTATATATCATGCATTAAAGTATTTTATTCTAATTTCTTGTTGTCACCTAAAATTTTGTTATTTCACATGCAACAGACTAAGAAGACATCAATACTGAATTTCTCTGCCAAATCAGTCTGTTGTAGAACCTACATATTCTTCAGTCAATTCAGATTTTCTGCCAAGGGACAGAGCAGTCTGTTTCACTTTGAAATTTATCATCAGCAATATTATTAAGCTTTGGGTGGGGTTTTTCTACTAAGCAGAGATTAATTAGCATTTGAATGAAAAGTACAGGAGAATTCAACAGCTGGGTTAATAGATGCTAGTAATACCACATGACAAACAAGATATTACACTCATAGAAAATTAATGTTACATATATTTTAAAAATGGAATAAAAAAAAGAATGAAAGACAAATCATAACTTCTATATAAATCCATATAAGACTGAATAACTTGTGTAGTATAAAAGGATTAGGGTATTCCCTTTTCTTTCTATTTGTTTTCTAAATTTATAATTATTTGCCTACTTCTTTTAAGGATTTTACTAATTTCCTCCATTTAAGAAATGTACAGAAAAATACACTGGAAAGAACATGAAATTTGGAGCAATCCCATGGATATTCAAAAGTAGTGTGACTGAGTAAGTCATTACCCAAAGGTCAGCTAAGTGAGACAAGGACTTACTTGGGAGTCAAGATGTCATGTTTGCTAGTTATATGCTCTTTTTCTTGCTTAGTTGTTTTAATCACATCTGACTCTTCATGATGCTATTTGAGGTTTTCTTGACAAAGATACTAAAGTGGCTTGCCATTTCCTTCTCCAAGTCATTTTATATGAGGAAACTGAAGCAAGCTGGGTTAAGTGATGTGCCCAAAGTTAGCAGTGTCTGAAGAGGGATTTCAGCTCATTAAGATAAATTTTCCTGACTCTTAAGACCCACAGTTTATCTACTATGCCACCTAGCTGCCCCAAATTTATCCTTACTCATTTTCAATTATGATAATCCAACTCTGTGACTCCATTTGAGGTTTTCTTGGCAAAGATACTAGAATAGTTTTCTCCAGTTTATTTTACAGATGAGAAAAGGGAGGCAATCAGGGTTAAGTGACTTGCCCAGGGCCACACAGCTAAGCGTCGGTTCAGATTTGAAGCTAGGTTTTCCTGACTCCAGTCACTACACCACATAGCTCCCTCATTACATGATCCTAGAGAAGTTTTTTTAATCTCTTTCTCAATTTTCTCATCTGTAAAATGATGGAATATTACCTACTTCGAACAAAAGACAGTGTAATTAAAGTGCTTTGCAAACCTTAAAGTCCTATGTAAATATTAGCTATTATAATTTAACTCTCTGAACTTCAATTCCCTTATAATAAGGGAATTTAAAAGAATAAACCTTTAAGGTACCATTCAGCTCTAAGCATATAATCTTAATTCCATTCTCAGTCAAGGTCAATGACCAAAAAATCCATTAGAATCTATTTCTCTATGATTGATCACATCAGAAGGAAACTGATTCAAAGATTGCACTGAGTCAATAAAAATTTATTAAGTGCCTACTATGTGCCAGGCACATACTTAACAGGGGAAAAAAGACAGGCAAAAGATAGTCCCTGTCCTTAAGGAACTGTAAGTGGTAAAAAATAAGGAAATAAATATGAAAACCATATATAGATGAATAAGAAATAATTAAACAAAGGGAAATCACTAGAATTTAGATGGGTTCTTCTAGAAGATGAGATTTTAGATAGAAAGTCAGGCAAGCCAGAAGATTTTGGATGCTATACAGGATTTATATTTGATCATGGAAGTGACAGGGCGACACTAAGTGGGGAGGGAACCAACATGGTCAAAACTGCACAACAGGAAAATTACTTTGGCTGCTGGCTAAAGGATGAAATGGATACCAACCATGAGGTGATGAAGAATTGCACACAAGAGTGTGGCAGTTGTCAGAGAGAAAGAATTTGTGTTTAATAGCATTTGCGTCTATGATAAATTTTGGTTATTTATAGCAATATGGATAAAAAAATTATGGTAATTTCTAGTATTTTATTATAACAATATGCTCATGCAACTTTCTCACAAAAGTTATGTCAAGTGTCTGAGGCCAACTACACGTCATTTTCTTACTAGTAAATTATTGGGGTATAACATGAATAATGGGGAAGTTATCTAAATATGTAGAAATGCTTTTTTCATGGTATCATCAACGACAACAATTTCAGTTAAAACTAAATCAATATTTGTGATTAAAACTTTAATAGCACACCAAAGGAAATGTGATTAACCAACAAAATTAAATATAAACTATGTCCAGTTACTGGGTATTTGGATTTATCCTTATTGAATAATTATTTTAGGGGCAGCTAGGTGGCTTGATGGATAGAGCACCAGCCCTGAAGTCAGGAGGACCTGTAAAAAAAAAATATTTTATTTTGTACTGTAGTTCAAAGAAATTTAAAAAAAAGAATTTAAGTGCCTAGTATATATAGGTTAAGCACTGTTCCAGGCCTCAATTAAACAAAAATAAACAAAAAGATATCTCCAACCTTAAAGCATGCTCAGGTTACATACAATTCTAAATTCATTCCAAATGAAAAACTGTGAGAATTGGAAAAGCAAAAAAGCACAACTTGCTTTTATTGTCGAAACAAAGATTTTATTGACTGCATAATATTTTAAGTGTCTATGTTAACTCAGAAATTTTAATTTTAAGGTAATTTTTAAAATGTTAAGATATTTTATAATATTTTAAATAATGCTCATAGCATTAAAGTGTTTGCTATAGAGAACAAAAATACCTAGAAACAAATGTATTGCTGGCTGTAATTAAATTAAACCTAAAGACATTTTGTATTGGGATTAACAACTTTATTTCTATTATAATAAAAGGAAAAAAAATCTATAATGCAAAAACTTCATATGTTAAGTTTGGCTACAAAATCAAAATTTTCTAAGTAAAGTCTAGATTTTTATGATGGAAGTCAATCAAAAAACAAAATGTGAATTTCCAAAATTCATTTCAGTCAACTTGAGAAAGAAATATTATTTCTATATAGTGAGTCATACTGTCAGAAATAAGGTAAAGTAAAATAGCTTGGAATCTAAATTCTATTTTCTCAAATCTGAGAGCATAATTTTGTTAGTGGGAAGGTAGTGATATGTGCTTACAGAGGCCCTCTCAATATTCCCCCTAGCAGGGAAGTGTATCTTCTAAAAATAGAAATTGGCAGGCAAAAAAACTGTTAGTACACTTCAAAGAAAAATATTACTTAGAGTCTAAGTTAATATAAATTAATCTAAGTGCCTATGTATCAGTTTTACCTCACAAATTAATAACTGAATGATTGACAAATTAATTAATTAATGATGCTAGAAATTCTGAAATACCATGTTCCATGTGTTACTAAAACACAGTATCACATTTTGGCAATGCTTAGTAACTGAATAAACTAGCCATTTCAACAGGTAACCTTGGAAAAAATAATGGGTAGAAAGTGTGCAAATTTGTAACTTTCACAGTAACCATTAAAATTATGTCATGTTTATTTTGGGCACAAGAGTCTTAATACTTTCTAGAGTCAGCATCTATCAGATTTTTACAAAATCACAAGCAAATTAATTTTTCTTGTTTGTTTCATGGTAATGAATCTTCCTGATTAGTTGATGGTCACTAGGTAAACTACAAAAGCAGACAGTCGTAACTCAAAACCTTCACTGCATGATATAAACTTTGACACAATTAATTCATAGTTGTATACCATGTATATTTTATTATGTGCAATAGACTATTAAGTGACTTTCTCAAAGTTATACATGAATCAAATGAAGAAACTTGCAACTAGAACCCAGGTTTTCTAATTCCCAAGATTCAAATTTTGCCATACCATGCAGCTTCCATGATTAAGAATGTGATATATTTGAAGTCAGGAGGACCCGAGTTCAAATCTGGTCTCAGACACTTAACATTGCCTAGCTGTGTGACCTTGGGCAAGTCACTTAACCCCAATTGCCTCAGCAAAAAAGCAAAAAAAGAATGAATGTGATATAACTGAAAAAGCAGCTGACCTTGTAGCCAATTATATCTAAGTTCTTATACTGCTTCTGACACATAATATAATCAAGTGACAATTTTTCAATGTCACAGGAAACTCTAAAAGCTAAGTTATAGAGATGGTAGCTTTATTGAAGGGTGTTTCCTTACACTGAAAATCACAAATCTAAACCAAGAAAGTTCTTATAATTATTTTAAATTATTTTTTATTTTTAAAAATATTCTTTTTTAAAAAAATTTGGAAGCTTAACTACTTAACTGTCAAAAAAAAAAAAAAAAGAAATGTGTTGTGTTGGGGGACAGAAGACAAAAGTTCATAAAACATTCAAGAAGGATGGCATGTATTTGTGGCTGTATTTTAAAAATATCTCCATTCGAAGATTCTACTTGCTTTCTCTTAATAGGGTAAATGGGCTCAAACTTAGGAAAAAGCACCTCAGGTTACCTCCTTTTTCACTTTTTCCTTTTCTTTCATGTTACTAAGGATCTCTTTCTAATTTTAAAGCTCAAACAAAAACCTTCCTATTCCCTACTAACTTCACACCAAAAAAGACTAAGAAGGTCCAACCTAAGATCAGTACTTGCATCTCAAATCTTGCCTCAGTTTAGGGAGCTGCTTCAATATAGAGAAACTTGTTCACCAATAATTTCTTCCAAAACTAGAATTTCTAATGATTCAAGTTCTTTTTTTGTTTTTCTATGATATGAGGCAAATCATTCATGTGTCTGAGCCTTAAGAGTCACATCAGCAAAATGGTGGAAGAGAGACTGGAGGGGGAAAAGGGGGACTTGGGAAGGGGAATAGTGGGAAGAAGTATTAGACATACTTGGGCCTCTAAAGTCCCCTTCTAATTCGTATCTAGAATCCTTTTCCTGTTTGCCCATGTCATTCTCTAACATCTTCCTTAAGGTCTCTTCCAGAATTAAATCCATGATCAGTCCTATGCATCTTCTCCTATTTTAAATAAAATATCTACGGAGGGTCTTTGCCTCATCTAGAATTTTCTATTAAGATTCCTAACCCTTCAATATAATTTCTATTTCTAAAAATAAAACTTCTGATAAAGAAATTATTTTTAACATATCACACGGAATTAACATTATAATCAGGCAGAATACTAATCCTTTATTTTAAAATTTTCCACTCAGTTAAAAAGTAAAATAAAAAACATCACTGCTTCTTATTTGAAGTTTAAATGGCACACTGTTTTTAGATCAGTGAAAGAACTCTGTATTCAATTTATAATGGTATTTATTTTGTTCAATAACCAAGACTTGATATACATAAAAACAAGTAAAGCTAATACAAGATATAGAAGTGAATAAAGAGCCATCTAGTGGTCCTCTACAGGCTTCCAGTTTGCACTTCACAATTGGTTACTAAAGAAAATATACAATAAAAGAAAAACTCCAATAAGTTCTAAAAAATAAGGCCTTTGTAGAATTTCCTTAAATTACTCATAAAAGCAGAGCTGGAAAGAATTTCAGATCATCTCCTCTATTCTAACCTTTTACAACCTGAGAAAAACTGGCACAGAAAGTACAAACAATATGATCAAGTCCTACATCAGAACAGAGTATATACCCAACCCAAATGTCCTAATTTCCAGATCAATTCATTTTCTACTTTTGAGCAAACTTTAGTTTAGTAATAGTTAAATAAATTTTTTACATGTAAGTGAGTGTGACTAGCAAATGGGGATAGAAAGCCAGCCCTAGCAGTCAAGGAGGCCTGGGCTAAAGTCTTATCTCTGGCCTATATTGTAGCCATCAGAGTTCAGGCAACTCTAACCAAGGAATAGAGCTGCAGAGAGAGCTGGAGTTCAGATCACAAGAACCAGGCCCAAATTTCTGTAGAGTATCATCTGACTGATGAAAATACAAAATACTGTATTTCAGCAAGTTTTATGCATGTCATTTTAAAAAGATGAAAACTGGGGCAGCTAGGTGGCGCAGTAGATAGAACACCAGCACTGAAGTCAGAAGGACCTCAGTTCAAATCCAGCCTCAGGCACTTAACACTCCTAGTGGTGTGACTCTGGGCAAGTCACTTAACTCCAACTGCCTCAGGGAGAAAAAAAAAAGATGAATAGCGCTGATTAATTTCATTTTTAAATAAAAAAATGTATCTAGTATTCTATTTTTTTCAGGAAAATTAAAAATCTACTAATATTTACAGAAAGTTTAGATATAGCAAACATTTACAATTTTAAATGATAGATACTAAGAAATTTCCTCTCTATGATTCTTTATCATTTCCAAAATTATAAAGACTACTGAAGAATGGGTGATAATAGAATCTGTATTTCTATGTTTGTATACATGTTATGGATTTATAGATAAAGTGAAAAGAACACTACTGGACTAGAAGTAAGAGGACTAGAGTTTTATGAATTTCCCAAGGTTTAATCTTTCTGGTCCTATATCTTTCTCATCTATGAGATGTACTAGATGAAAGATTCTTAATCTGTTTTGTGCTATGTACCTCTATGGCAATATGGTGAACAGATGGACCTCTTCTCAGATTAAGGGAAGAGATAAACATTCATATAGCATATAGTATCAAGCACTGTGCTAAACACTTTATAAACATTTGATCCTTACAATACACAGGATTAGATTAGAAACCAAACAAGTTATCAAAGAATTTTTTTAAAAATTATCAAATTCTTTTCATGTATATTAAATGATCTCAGATTCTGACAGCAATAAAATTCAACAATTCTAACTGGTGATTTGGAAATATCTCTGTCTACATAGGAAAGAAATAGCCTTCCCCAAATTATGAGGCTTTAAACATATCAATTCATGAGATTAATTTCAACTATTTTCAACAGAATTTGTTAAACACCTATTGTGGTAAACTCCTATACTAGCCTAAGGATACAAATGAAACAAGACAGGCACTGACCTCAAAATTTAATGGAGTGTGGAATCTTAGAGCACAAATAGCTAATATAAAGAAGTATATGATAAAAGTCCTATGAAAAATCTAATGAATAAGAGATTAACTTAAGCACTGGGGTTGAAGAATGCTTCACTGAAGAGAATGGTCATGTGTCTTGAAAGAAAGGAGATGAGTAGGAAATGCTTCAGAGGTTAGGGAAGATAAGGACTGAAAAAAACACCATTTGATCTGATGATAAAGAAATCATTAGCCAACAACTTTTTTCCGTTTTTGATCTGATTTTTCTTGTGTAGCATAATTGTGAAAATATGTATAAAAGAATTGCACAACTTTAACAAATATTGTTGTCTAGTAGAGGGAATGTAGGGAGAAAAAATTTGTAGCACAAGTGTGCAAGGGTGAATGTTTAAAGCTATCTTAACATATATTTTGAAATAAAAAGCTATTTAAAAAGCAAATCTCACCATTTTGAAAAGAAATAAAACACGTTTTATATAAAGCTTTTTTAATAAAATCCTGTACTTTCTGGCTATTCAATTAAAAAAAAATAATGCATCAGTTTTGGGCATGTTGAGTTTAAGATGCCTCGGGAATATTTCATTTAAATGTTCAATAGCCAATAGCTGATAAGGGACTGAAACTTAAGTGAGAGAGTAGGCCTTAATATATAGATATGAAAGGAATCCACATAGATGATAATTCAATCTACACTGGGGAAGTATACAGCTCTGGGAAATCCCTTTAAGGATTTAAGGCAAATCTCACAGTAGAAGTGCCCTTAGGAAAATAAGCTAAGGTAAACCTCTACATTATTAAGGAAGTTCCTGAGAAAAAATGAGATTTTTTTGGGGGGGTGGGGAGAGAAATAGTAAGAGGGAAAGAGCTTGGGACCAGGGGAAGAATATACTATATGAAATTTGTGAAAACTGTAAGAGATTCAGTTGATAATTATTTTGGTCTCAATTTGGCAGTCTTGATTATTATGCGATAAAAAAATTAAAATTTATCTAAAATATATATTTTGGGTCTCAAAGGCTCTGAAGTAGCTTTTAGTAAATTGTGTGCGCTCTGACTTTCTATGTGTTTCTTATTGTATTATTTAAATTGTTTTCATGCCATATTTAGCACGATTTGTACATTCTGATACTTGGGAATATTTCAAAGAAGAAAATGCAGCCAGCCATAAAGATGCATGTAAAATGAAAACTTCATCCAGAGTTAAGAATTCTGGGGAATATTAATAAAATTTTATTTTTGAAATAGTTATCATAGTTTTCTGTAATCTGATGCCAAACTCTTTGTCCCAATAAAATACTTTATTTCAGCCTTGACCAGGTTAAAGAAGCAAAAAGTCAGATCCCAACTCTCCCAAAAAAGGGAAAACTTTTTTCCTGGTTTGTAGAAATTTATGGCGTCAAACTTGATTTATAATTGACACATAATATCTTTACTATAAATTTCCAAATTACGGTAATTGCTAAAAAGGTCTTTGTAGATTTTAGAGGTGTGCAGCACCTCTCCCCTTTCTGGAAGGACTTATGTTTTAGTGAATTTTGGGGTGCCACTTGATCAAACTTGTTTTAAGAAAGTATAAGAATATGACAGAAATACTGAGAAGCCTTAGGCATCTTATCTCTTTCCCTAAAGACTGATAAATCTATAGTTTTTGTGCAAGGTAAAAAGGAAGTTGATTTCACTGATTAGAGAAAGGAAACTGAAGTTAGATTAAAAGCAGTTAAAAAAACAAACAAAAAAGGCAGGGGCAGCTAAATGGCACACTAAATAAAAGTACCAGTCCTGAAGTCAGGAAGACCCAAGTTCAAATCTGGCTCAGACATAATACTTCCTAATTGTGTGACTCTGGGAAAGTCACTTAAAACCAATTGCCTCAACCACCACCACCACAAAAAAAAAAAAAAAAAAAAAAGCCTTACAATTTGTAGTTTAAATTTATCTGGTACTTAAAAATTGCTTGTTCTTAATTTTTATTAATCATGAAAAGAGAAAAGCTTATTTAAGTCAGAGAACAACTTAATAAACAAAATTGAATTAAGGCATTGGAAGAGAGATTTAAAAAAATACAAAACAAAAGAAGTCCTGAGGAAGTTCTGTCTATCCTATGTTTCACAAAGACAGAAGTGACCAAGAACTAAAAATGTCTTTTGGAAAGGTTGAAGTAGAATTTTCAAAGTCTTATAAAACAGAATAAATTGTTTGGGTAAAATTAGAAGCAACTAGGTCAACTAAAGAAATTTTAAAAGACCATGCATTTGTAAGTTCTTAAAAACCTAAAAAGAGTTTTGAAATTTCAAAGAGGAAATATAAAAAAGTGAAGATTAGTTATTTTGATAATCTGGGATATTACTGGGAAATATCATATTCTGCCCCTGAACAGTCATTCAAAGGATGCATCACAATCTTTAGACAATTCTCCAGTTCCAAAGCAGGGGGATAAGGAATTTGAGGTTGTCCTTTGGAGCTTAGCTTTTCACCATCTTTCATCCAGGTTTAAAACTGAAAGCCTCAGAGAAAAGTGAGACATCTTAGGAATTGATTTAGCTTTTGGGGTAATTTAAAAGGAAATAAAGAAAAAGTGATAGAGAGCTAGGAGTTCCACCATGTATCTTTGAAAATGAGGCAAAATTTTATTCTGAAACTCAATTATTGTAAATTAGAACCAAATAAAAACATTTGCTATTTGGCATGAAGAAATATATTAGCTGTGACCTTAAGCAAGTCACTTCTCTCCATCTATCTCAGTTTACTATTCTATAAAGGATAAAAATAGCATCTACTTCCCAGGGTTGTCATGTAGAGCAAATGATAAAATGATCCATAAATATTATGTATATAGTGACTACTGTAATTATTTATTGAGTTGAACATAATTATTCCATGATGGATAATTCTATACCTGGTTTTAGATGTAAAATGACATACTCTGTGTAAGATAATTTAAAGATGCATTCAAATAAATTGATGTTATATGACTGGTAATGAGTTTTAGTTGTTTTAAATACATAGCATTGTCAAGCATTGATCAACACCTAATACCCTATACCAAGATAAGGTCCAAATGGGTTCATGACATACACATAAAGGAGTGGCTATAAGCAAAGAACCAAGGATAGTCTATCTCTCAGATACGTGAAAAAGGAAGAAATCTGTGGCCAAAAAGAACTAGAGTACATTATGAAATGTAAAACAGATTAATTTTGATTATAGTAAATTAAAAAGATTTTGTACAAACAAAACCAATAGAGACAAGATTAGAAGAGATGCAGAAAACTGGGAACATTTTTACATTCAAGGGTTTTGATAAAGGCCTCATTTCTAAAATAAAGAATTGACTCAAATTTCTAAGAATACAAGCCATTCTCCAATTGATAAATTATCAAGTGAACAAATTAAAACCATTTCTAGTCATATGAAAAAATGGTCCAAATCACTATTGATCAGAGAAATGTAAATTAAGAAAACTAAGAGGTACCATTACACACCTCTCAGATTGGCTAAGCTGACAGAAAACGATAATGATAAATGTTGGAGGGGATGTGGGAAAACTGGGATACTAATACTTTGTTGGTGGAGTTGTGAACTGATTCAATCATTCTAGAGAGCAATATGGAACTATGCCCAAATGGCTACCAAACTATGCTTATCCCTTGATCCAGCAGTGTCACTACTGGGCCTGTATCTCAAAGAGATAAATTTTTTAAAAAGGGAAAAGAACCCACATGTACAAAAATGTTTTAGCAGATCTTTTTGTGTGGTAAGGAACAGAAAACTGAGTGGATGCCCATCAGTTGGAGAATGGCTCAGTAAGTTATGGTATATCAATGTTATGGAAGATTACTGTTCTATAAGAAACAATCAGCAGGACGATTTCAGAAAGGCCTAGAGGGATTTACATAAACTGCTAAGTGAAGTGAGTAGAACCAAGATAATGTTATATAAAGTAACAATAAGATTATGTGAGGATTAATTCTGATGTAAGTGGCTCTGTTCAACAATGATGTGATTCAGGCCAATTTCAATAGATTTGTAATGCATTCCCCCCAGTGTGGGGACTGAATGTGGCTTACAACATAGCATTTTTACCTCTTTTTGTTGTTGGCTTGCTTTGTTCTCGTCTTTTTTTTCCTTTTTGAGCTGATTTTTTTGTATGGAGCATGATAAATGTGGAAATATGTTTAGAATAACTGCACATATTCAATATATAATGGATTTCTTACCGTTTAAGATGTGGGAGGGAGGGAGGGGGAAAATGTGCACAAAATTTTGCAAGGGTGAAGGTTTAAAACTGCATATATTTTGAAAATAAAAGGCTAAAAAAATACACAGTATTTTTTTGCCTGTTATTGTGTTTCTGAAATTTCTTGTGAAATTTGTTATAATTATAATAAATAGGGTCTAGATTAAAAGAGAAATTACTATCTATTACAGAATGGCTTCTCTTTGATCTGGATTCTGTTGAATCATAAATGAAGTTGTTCACAGACTTGATTAAAAAAATTCATGTTTGAAAATGATGTTGATAATTTAGTGTTTGGGGGAAAATAAATCCTTTTCAATATCAGTCTTAAAACTCATATTCAGGCATGATCATAAGATCTTACCAATCCTACTGACTTTTGTAAAATTCTAAAAAATAAGACTGAGAAAATACTGTCCCTTCTCCCTCTCTTTGTCAAATAAGGGCATTTTTAAGTTTACTATAATAAATGAGTTTTCACTTGGAAATGTAGCTGTCACTTATGAAAATGTATATGGTGATTTAAAGATGTAACTTCAATACATTATTAAATAGTATGTGTTGAGGTTGCATCTTTAATAACAGACCTCATTTCAAATTTGCCTTAGGGATGAATGGGCAACACAGATTGGAAGCTCATAACAGCCAGCAATCATTTTTGGACTTTTTTTATTTATTTATCTATTTTTGCTGAGACAATTGGAGATAAGCGACTTGCTCAGGGTCACACAGCCAGGAATTGTTAAATGTCCGAGGCCAGATTTGAACTTATGTCTTACTGACTTTAGAACTGGTGCTCTATCCACTATACCAACTAGCTGGCCCTGGCCTTTTTTTAGTCAACTATCATGTATTCATCACAACTATCAAGTATGGGTGGAATTCTAGAATATGATTATTCTCAATTTCTAAATGAAGGATAAGTGAAATGCTCTTATAATTTTTATTATTACTTGTTAACTGCTTGAACATTTGAGTAAAAACAATAATCTATCTTTAAACTATGACCAGTGACATTCTGTTCCTTGAGGTAAAATCTTTTGGGATGGTAATATAATAGTGCCCTGAGTTCAATTTCAGATATGGTTGTCTGCTGCTCATTAAACCAACATTCCACTACAGAAAAAGGCATATACTCCAGTCCGAAAACTGTCAGATAGTATCTGTCCCTGGAAATAATTGAAATGATGACTTCAGCATGGCCTATGATAGGATCTTCTTTGATTTAACTTTCCTATGGTGCTATGAACAGGTATCTGCTGAATCCTGAGCTGGATTTTTGATGGCCTGTGAATGATGTACAACACTTTAATGTGACTAGCTGTTAAATATGATTCATACCTGGACTTCAGATCTAAAGGAATTTTCCCCTATTATGGCTTACATTGTCATTCTGTGCCCTTGAAGTGACAAATCTTGATTTTATCACTTTCCTCCTTTTCCTTTCATTGCAGATTTCTACCACTGAGGAGGCAAATTGTAGGAATTTATTTGATTCATATAACTTTTTGTTGTTGTGAGACTGAATCTATTTATTAAATTAAAATTACCAACATTCTGAGTTCAAATTATAATAGAATGAGTCAGATAAAGTAAAAAGATAAGACATAATGTAATAATTTTCTAATTAAATGAACACTAAATTTTGAGAAAGCAACAGACTGTTTTCTCTAAGAACTAGGATACATGTATATTTATATGAATAAGTCTGAATTCCAAAAAGACCAAATGGAAAATTAAGACTTTTGAGTACATTTCAGTTATTAGTCTTCAAAAATTAGAGTTAAGGATTTTATATGTGAAATTACATTGAAATTGTGGGGGGGAAAAAAGTGAAACTGTTTTCCCATTTTGAAATATGTATTTTAAGAAACAGAATGGCTTCATTTTCCATCCTCATTGATTTTTTTTTTCCCTTTAGCCTGTTGATAGCATAGTTCATATCAGGTAGAGGGTTTAGATCAAGATAGAAACAGTAAGTGGTATATTAAAAACTGAAATTCTCTGAAGTCTTAAAGAAAACTGTGGTTCCTTATAGTACTGTCATTTAAAGAATCAGAATCCTAATGTATAAACTAGTTTTTCCTCAATTTAGGAGATTGTTAATGACAGATTTTAGCAGAATTACCTAGGAATTTGTACAAATGACTTGAAACTAGAGAAGCAAAATCCCCTTCAGAATTGGTATAAGAATGTCCAAGAGAAGATATTTCCAAGGACTAGACAACTACATAGAACATCTAGGACTCCTTCAGGTGAAATTTACTGATTAAATCTATATTATGAGTAGATTCCTAAAATATAGGTCCAACTATGACCATACTCATCCAACTCAGACATTCTAGAGATTCCCTATCACCTCCAGGACTAAATTACAAATCCTCTTTGCCATTTAAAGACTTTTATAACCAATCTCCTACTCTCCTACCTTTCCAATCTACTTATATCTTACTGTTTGTTTACCATATATTCTTTGATCCAGTGACACTGGCCTTATTACTATTCCATGAATCAGACATTTTATCACTTTGCTCCAAGTAGTTTCTCTGGTTATTGCCCCTTAAAATTCTCTTCTATTATTAACCAAATTGGCAAAGAAAATTAAAGTTAGAAAGGTTGCAGGAATTGCTATGATGAAAATACTAATGTGGGAATAACATGAGTGAAGCAAGGAAATGATCACTCTAGAAAAGAATTTTATTATACAAAAGAATTCTATTATACAAAGATAGTGACTAACGATTTGATCTAAAAATTCTTCTGCATATATACAGTAAGGAGGTCAGTGACAGGAAGGAAGGAAGGGAAAAAAATTCTATGATAAGTACATGATATTAGATTTAACAAATATTTTAATAGTCTTAACATGTATTGGACTACCTGCCATCTAAGGGAGGGAGTGGAAGGAGGGAAAAATTTGGAACAGGTGGTTTCAAGGGTCAATGTTGAAAAATTACCCATGCATGTTTTGCAAATAAAAAGTTAACAAAAATTTTAAAAAAATAAGTAAATGATATGTTTAACATATATTGGATTACTTGCCATCTGGGGGAAGGAATGGGGGGAAAGAGGGGAGAATTTGAAACACAAGATTTTGAAAGGGTCAATGTTGAAAATTTATCTATGCATGTTTTGAAAATAAGAAGCTTTAATAAAAATAAATAAAAGTCCCATAAAATCCCCCCCCCCAAAAGTAAATGATAAAATCAATGCTTCCTAATTAGGTTATGTACAAGAATGTAATAGAACATTATTGGAATTTAAGAGACAATGACTATGATCAATACAGAGAAGCATGGGAAGACAAATGAAATGATGCAAAATGAAAATAGAGAAACAATTGCAATTATACAACAATATAAGTGGAAAGTGTAACAAAACAATTAAAATTAAATGCTGTGAAGTCATCACAACTAAACTTGGTTCCAAAGAAGAGATAAAAGAATGTACTTTCTTTTGTGCAGATTTAGAAGATAACATTAGTTATATGATTTGGTTGAGGTGTTCCAAAGTTTTACTGAATTTTCTTCCTCCTCTTTTTTATTCTTGGTTTAAAGGAAGACTCTCTGGGTGATGTGGAGTGGAGGGTGTGTGTGTGGAGGGAGGGAATGGACAAAAAAATGTAAAATGAAGACAATGAAAAAATAATAAATTGGAATAAATTTTTAAAGCATAAAATTGTTGGGGGGCAGAGATATAAAAGTTAGAACCAGAAAGATAAATTACTATAGACCCACAAGAAGACATATGCTTAATTATGTATATTTTGGAGAATATATAAATTTTAGTTCCAGGAAAATTAATGGAGAAGATGAGATTCAAATTTAATAGTAATGACATGAGACTTACAATGCTTCAAGTACTGAGTTTTGACATCCTCAAAATATGCAGAAATTTTGGTGTGGACCAAGATAATAACATTAATCTTAAATCAGAAAATACCAGGAAGTAAATTTTTTTTCCTGGGTACAGGCTCTTCTATTAATTTAGACAATAATATGCACTGCAAGCAAAAAAAAAAAAAAAAAAAAAAAAAAA